>ML996190.1:0-129979 GCA_010093805.1 Polyplosphaeria fusca
GGCAAGAGCAGAATGTGAGGCAGCTGTACAACGCCTGGAGGGTAAGATTGACGACTTCTTGGATGCCGGCTATACAGTTGATGACGATATACCTATAGGCGACAGCCAGGAATCTCTCATGGCCCCATTTAGTTCACAAATATCAGATATATAAGTAATTTTATATGGAGTACGTATCGTACGTAGCGAATATTTCACGTACGTACGAAACGTACGTCAATTCATAAACGTCACGTACGTACAGCGAATTGAACTCACGCCTGTTCAACTACGTACGTACGAACAACCTCTGGCCTCGCGTATAGGGCTCTCGGCGCCTACGTACGTACGCAAGTACGTACGGTTGGAAACGCTGGGAATATTCCTTTAGGATTATTCCCTTAGGATGGAAATGGACATCAGCATACAATGCGAGGATGGGGCATGTATCAAGAACTTGGCACCATTTCATTTTTTGCCCTTTTTTCCCAAGGCTATCTAATCTTAACGTTATATGATTCCTCCGCTCTATAGAGGACACTATCTCATCTTATATCCTTGGGATCTTCCTCCCGCGGAAGGTAAGAGTCTCGGGCAGCCACGAATCGATCCAGCCATCTACAACTGCGTATTCGAATATCGGAAAGCCCATCACGCGGCCCATCTCGCTGAGCAACGTTCCGAACCACACCCGCTGCTCCACGTCGATAAAGCCGTTGCACGAAGCGATGGTGACGGGAAACATGCATAAGCTGGCCCGGTAGGACTCCATATCTTTTCCAGAGCGCAGAGCGACGTTATCTTCGCCGCTTTCCTCGTCGTGTGCTACAGTGATGCGGTCCAAGGCGAAGGGCAGCGTCAGGGCGATCTCGTCGCCCATTGCTTTGACGCACAGCAGACACTCCAAGCGCTCGTTGTCGATGAAGATGGGAGACAGCTCGGATAATATCTGGAGGATGTTGAGGCGCGTGCTTTGGAGCAGCATTCGGGTTGAATAGTAGCGATTCCACACTGCGGATTCGGCAGCGGTGGGAAATGTGTAGATGTGGTCGGAATAGAAATGTTCCTTAGGCCAGTCGTTGTCTTTTGGGAGCAGGTGTTTGCGAGGATGCCATGTTTCGGGGAACGTGGCGTTCCACTTTTGGAATCCTGCGTCGATGTCGCGGGCTTCGTCATTGAGCTGGCGAAGCTCACGACGCAGTTCGTCAGCGCAGATGTGATTGTCATTTTGAGATCGGAGCAAGACGTCTAGTCTCCGCCTGAGCCTCGCGACACGCGCAACCAGTCTGTCGTACCCGAGCTCTAATCCGTGCTCACCCCAATCTTCGCCATCTTCCAGCCAGTCTGGCAACGCAAAGTTCCTAACCAGTGCACTTTTGATAGCAATTCGCCTCGCATGTTTGACGGCGGTGTTGGGTTTTCCTTCGCCGCTGAGATTGTGTTTCCAGAACTTGAGGAGTGCGAGAACGCCCTCGTGATGTCGGAAGCTCTTCATCTCACGATTTAATTTGGCTCTGGTCGTCTCGCGCTTAAGATCGGGCTGGTGTGTAGCGTCTTCGTAGAGGCTCATGAGAGGAATTGACAGCAGGCAAACTTCGATGTTGGTCTTGTCCAATGTAGCGAGCGTCGTCTGCATGATACGTAAAAGCTGGTGGTATCTCACTCTTCCTTCTAGGGCTGCGGCTGGAATCTTTCGCACGCGAGAAAATATAGCCAAGGCTAGGCAGGAAACAGCAAGGTCGAGCATTTGGCATTGCTCAGGTGTCGCGGTCAATGTCCACGCGCCCGTTGGAGATCGCATGGTGAGAAGAGTGTCTCGCGTGCTCTGGAGCATGGGCAACGTGGGTATGTCATTGAGGCCTTTCAAATGGACGTGAATATAATACCTAAACACAGACCACCGAGTTAGCGTAATCATATACAAAGTGGAAGCGCAAAGAGATTGCCATCTGTTACCCAAGCACTTGTGAAATGGTACTTCTGTACTGTTTCGTGAATTCACCAAGTTTGAACAGAGGCAATCGCTTCTTGACCAAGGCATAGACGTACACTACTGCTTCCTCACGCAGACTGTCCGGAGATCGAGGCAGGAACTGGGCGAGTTGGAGAGGAGGCTCTGTGGTCGGTATCGAACGGGGTCCTCGAGGGCGTTTCTTCTTGCCGCTTGCATATGCATTCTCGAGATGCATGACTGAGAACGCAGGGCGTAGACCGTAGCATTCTCGCTTCGACTTTACACATTTTTTACATATTGGGAAGGTCTCATCGCACTAGACGAGTTGAGCCTTGCGTTGAACAGGGATGAAATAGCTTACCTTGACCCTGCGGGTCCGACATGGCTGGCAGCCGGCACTCACAACTGGCATCTCGATAGCAGCCTGATAGCGACATGTGCTGGACGGCGACCTTGGGCATTGCGGTGCATCTTACAGAGGCTGTCGTCGGAACTGCTACTACCGGTTAACTCCGAGAAGGCACGCTTGTCCAGGTGTGGCTAGACACCGAGCTAGCCGTCCCAGGACCTGCAGCGGAAAACGATGGATATCGTCGGCCGCCACCAAAACCAAACAACGGATTTGAAGAGAAACTTCAACGATTACGGGCAAGCAGGATTGCTGATCGAGCTCCATTCTCTGCGCAGAAAGATGCGCTTGACCGATATCTGGAGGCCGTGTAAATATTGCTCAATCAGATCCCTGGTCGCAGATCTCTGAGTGGTCCAAATTCTCCAATGCTCCAATCTCTTCGAAAAATTCTTCAGGTATGTCAGTTGCTCCCGATACTGGCTATGCTAAGAAGGTTAAGAAGAGGGCGATAGGAAGTGGTGTAAAGATTCACACCGTAGCCATAATGAGGGGTTAAGGGCATTCTTTCGTTGAGCACTGCAGGCACGCCATATTTAAGCAGACCACGGCCTAAAGCAAGGCCGCCGATACCTACGAATAGCATCAGCAGCACAATTGTGAATGTGATAGTCGCGGAGATAGCTCAGCATCCGGTATAAAGATGTGACTTGGACTAGCTATAGGGGTGCTGCACTCCTTCCTGACTTACTGACCTGCACCGATAATACTGACGGGCTGCTGCGACATGGCCTTAATAATGGAGCCCGGCGCTGCGCTGAAGAGCGACCTCGATGGGAAAACATCAGACGAAGGCCGCTGGCCAGAACGCGTCCTCTGAGTGTGACGTTGGATTGCGGCTTTAGGTCTTATCGATATTGGCTCGATCTAGCGGCGAAGATGAGGGTGTGCGATCGGGAGCCGTCCCGACGCGGCCCGAGCTGCAGATAAGACGCAACCGTAGCAATAAAGTGGGCCGCCCCAATATCGCCCCGACAACCATCTTCACACCTGTGTCGTCATTTGTCTGTTGTGATGCTGCCGCCGAATCCTCGAGCTGAAAATTAGCTGCGCCCACCTCGCTGCCGACCAGAGGCCTTTCAGGTGCCCTGCTTCGCACCTCTCCCCCTCTCACCAACCGCCTTATTAGCAAGACATGGCTGAGCTGGGAATCGCATCGGGCATTGCGGGGCTCATTTCGCTGGGTATTACAATCTGTAAAGGGATTGTCGACTATTACGATGCCTTTAAAGGGTCTCGAGAAGAAGTTGACCAAATGTGTGCGTCTGTTGGGCAGGTGGGAAAGATATTGCTGGTCATTTACTCCACATTGAAACGGGGTACCTTTGAGAAGACCATCTCAGATGTTGTCGAGACCAGCATAGTCTCTTGCGCCTCAGGCCTGGAAGCTCTTCGCAAGAGGCTTGAGAAGGTCCGGGCGTCCCCGACAGATGGTACTTTCCATACGAAGCTTCGGAATGCGGGAAAAAGGGCTGCGTACCCCTTCAAAGAGAGCACACTTGTCAAAATGCGCGAAATATGTGACGAACTAAAAGACAACCTCGATCTCGCCATGAACGCGCTGCATATGTGAGTAAGCTCCAGAAGAGACACACCCCCGGGACGCTAAGACCTTCAAGCAATGCAGTGGTTGTTGCTCAAGAGCGCTTCGGTTCCTTGATGCATATCTCGTCCGTCATGTCGAACGATATCCAGGGCCTTGCGAAAGAGGTGTCTGCTATATCCCTCGATGCACAAGCACTGCGAAGTGAGCAGGATGGTGAATTTGAAAGCTTTTTTTAATGCCGTCTGGTACTGACGGTCAACAGATGAATTCATGGCCAAGATTTACGCTTGGTTGACGCCTTTGACTACGGTGTTCCAAAACAAACATCGGGAGAGCTTAACGATACAGGTTCGTCAAGATAACGGTGCTCGCGAGTTGATTCAGCGGCCCGAATTCTTGGCTTGGATTTCCTCAACGGGCACAGTGCTTTGGTGTCGTGGTTCGCGTAAGTGAATCACATACATTTTCCGGCATGGTTACGAAATTCTAATTATCTTCTTACAGCCGGGATTGGCAAGACTGTTAACGTGTAAGCCCACACCCATTCTTAAATGCTCGCTCCGTTTGACTAATAAACTCAAGTTCGTATATCATTGACCATCTGGAGCAGAAACGCCGCGAAGATGATTTTGGTTTGGCTTATGTGTATTTCAGCTACAAGGATGCAGGACTTCAGACGCCCGTCAATATCATGGCCAGCATTCTCCAACAGCTGGTCTTACAGAGGCCGAACTTCATGTCTGACCTCCGAGGCATGTACACCAAACATAGCAAAGAAAATTCGCGCCCATCTGTTGGTGACATCACAACGCTCATTCAGAGCATCACCTACAGCTTTCCAAAGATACTGATCGTCATCGATGCATTGGATGAGTGTGCCAACACGGACGACGTCAGAGCAATTCTTCTGACGGAAATCAAGAAGTTGCAAAACTCATGCTTGTTAGTCATGTCTAGACCTATTCCTGATCTCGACGATTTGTTAGAAGGTGCGATCCGTATCAGGATTGAAGCGAGCTCCACCGACATCAAGAATTATCTTCAACAGCGCCTCGAGAGCACCAGAAGTATGCAAAAGCATCTCGCCGAGGAACCAGGCTTGCTGAATACCATCGTATCGCGTATTGAACTAAAGATTAAGGGAATGTAGGTCTACATAAACAACCCTAAAACAATCATGTATTCTCCTCTGCTGATCAGCAGTGAAGGTTTCTCATGGCTCGTCTTTACTTGGACACACTGATCCACAAGACCACGCGCCGGAAAATCAAGGCTGCTCTTGATACTCTTCCAGATGGAATGGACTCAATCTACGAGGAATTGATGACCCGCATCAAACTCCAGAACCCAAAGGATCATACGGAACTCGCGATCCGTGTCTTAGGGTGGATATTCTACTCTTTTAAACCACTGACCGTCACCGAGTTACAGCATGCTCTAGCTATAGAGCATGGAGACACAGACCTCGATGAAGATGGCATACCGAACCGAGACCTCCTTGTTTCCGTGTGCGCTGGCATTGTAATGATTGACGATAACAGCGATACCATTACTCTTGTTCACTATACCACACAAGAGTATTTTCAGCGAAGTGGAAGCCGTTTGCTATATCATGCAAATAGAGACATTGCTCAGGCGTGTCTCACATATCTACAATTTGATGCATTCAAACATCCGATTGAGGATCTTGCAAACTACGATGCTTTCGCGACGTTGTTACGTGGGAATCCCCTCTTGATCTACGCGGCTCAGCACTGGGGCGATCACTTAAGAGATACATGTGACGATATCACCACTGCACAGGCTATGGTATTGCTGTCCGATCACGCTCGGGTTCACTTGATATCCTGGGTCAAAGATTACGCAGATAATCTTGCCAAGGGAACGTACTTCAGGCCACGGAGCCGAGTTCCAGGCTTGTCGTTGGTTTCAGCATTTGGTCTTTCTGTCATCGTGTCCGAAATGATCAAGAAAGGCAGCTCTGTGTCTGTCGCTGATTCCAGGGGTCAGACTGCTCTACACCGTGCTGTCGATAACGGGCACATCAATACCACTGAAGTGCTTCTAAGAGGCGGGGCAGATGTCAACACTCGCGATCTTTCTGGATGGACCGCTCTACACCAAGCATCGAGGAAGGCCGACGAGTCTCTCGCGAGGCTTCTTCTAAATGAGCATGCCGAAGTTGATGTAGTCGATGGCTATGGCGCTACACCTCTCTACCGCGCGGCTGAAGCAGGGTCCGAGATCGTTGTCAAACTCCTACTCTACCAACATGCAAACGTTCTTACGAGGAACTCTTATCTTCAGGCGGCGCTGCACAGAGCAGCTGATAACGGTCACTATGCAGTGGTAGACCTACTGCTTAAGCATGGTGCCGATGCTAATGCAAAAGACCACTACGGGTACACGCCATTCTATCGCGCTGCTGATCAGGGGCATGAGGACGTCTCCAAGCTGTTGTGGCATCATATGCTTCAAAACAGAAGGTGATATCGTCATTCGAGCAACAACCCTCGTGAACAACAATCGAGAGCCTCGAGCGCTCCTACGAGATCTCCGCCCCGAAATGCGACTGACGGGTGTCATTAGTCCAAAATGATGTGTCTGCGCCAGATAGGCGTCGTTACTAGATGACACGCTAAGATCTTGACCGTCCCCCGGTTTAGTCGAAACGCAATAATTCACAGGCTCTACATACGCTCGACCCATTCTGTATCGGAGGTTGGGTATATACTTGTCCTGAAGAATCATCCCAAACTTTGTCAATCAGGGGTTTTCCTCTACTCCCTGGGAATTTCGGTGACGAGCTTTGCTACCGGGCACCAATACCCCAGCTCCAAGAGCACGATCCTGGGGATCGCCTGTTAGGCTGTGTTAACACTTCTCAAGGCTATGGATTTCTAAAGTCCATTGGGTATTGAATGAATTAAAATCAGAATCAGCCTCGCAGGGGTTCGGAACTCCTTGGAGCGTGCGCTTAACTACTTATGGAGGTTGCGATGCTTGGCCTCGACTCGGACGACGGAATCCGGATGTGCGGAATCCCGCATTCTGAGCACGGAACTATATTAGCCTATACAGACTGGCCATCAGAACCATCATGCAAAGCAAGATGTCAAGACACATTCTCGTTCTGGGTGGCACCAGTAAGTATGATAATTCCACCCAACATCTCAATTTCTTGACTTGGCCTCTCTCCAGGTGCATCTGGCGTGGACTTCTGCCTCGCTGCATTGCGCGACGGGCATACCTTGACTCTCTTCGTTCGCAACGCGAATCGAATCCCCGCAGAGATTGCCAGTCACGTCAATAAAGTCGTGGGGCAACTCAACGATGCCACGGCAGTCGAACGAGCAATTTCATGCGGTGCCAAAACATGCGTTTCCTTCATTGGCCCGGTCGCTCAGGAGCTGAAAAAGGGACACAAGGTTCTTATTCCAGCCACCATTCTAGGCACCTTTTAATACTCCCAGCCCGTAACTGATGGCTATGCGCTCATCCTCCCACTGCTCCGCAAGCACAACTATACGCGCTTGCTCTCCATCTCCACGGCCTCGTACCGCGCGCCTCAAGACGGCTTCTCCCTTCTCACCTCCATATTAGTGTATCTTGTATATTTGTTTGGCAATGCGGCGTACCAGGAGATCAATGGGTTCACCCCGCTTATCGCAAGCATATCGACGGAGGAGTTGGAGTGGACAGTTGCACGCGTACCCGTTCTACGAAAGGGAGAAGCAAAAGAGGTGAAGGCTGGGTTCGTCGGCCAGGGCGTCTCTATCATGCTTGAGAGGAAGGGATTAGCAGAATGGATGCTGAAAGAACTGGAGGAGCGGAAATGGGTGGGCAAGTGTCCGGTTTTGGGGAATGCTTAAATCGACAGGAGAGGTTGCGCCAATGTAGTGGATTGTATTCGACCCGCTACCGTGTCACGAGAAGGTCTAAGGAAGAATCACGTGGAAGATTAAAGACCTCCACGTCTGGGTCTCTGCTCTTATCTTGTCAGGAGCTTGCCTCGTGTTGCCCACATTCGGCAGGTCCCATGGATAGTTACATGCATCTACCCTGAGCCTTAAGCGAGCATTGCTTAATATAATACCCGGTCAGTATGCAGGTCTATGCCGATTCATCCTGCTGCCCCACTTTGAAGATGCTAGAATCTCGACGTTGTTGCTTCCCGCGACGACACTAATTCTTTTGAATTTTCTCGACATCGTTCTACCACCGCGCTGAGGTTGTTCGCTCGTCACATCACAATGATTGTTTCATCCTCAACTGTATTGCTAGTTTTCGTCGCTGTATCCACACTCTATGTCGTTGCGCGCCTTTTACGAAGGCAGAACAAGCACCCCTTGCCCCCAGGTCCCAAAGGCATCCCTTTGCTCGGAAATGTAAATGACATGCCCAAGCCGGGCATGCTGGAATGTCATCATTGGCTGAAGCACAAAGATCTCTATGGTGCGCAATGTCATCAGATTTTGTCGTGAGATGACAGTTGGGAATATCGCTCATGGCTCGCAGGCCCGATAAGCTCCGTCACAGTTTTGGGTCAGACTTTCGTCATCATAAATGATGCCCAAATCGCCTTGGAACTCATGAGAGATCGATCGGTCATTTACTCTTCGAGACCTGGCCAGATATTTAGTGGTGAGATGTGTGTTCGAGATTACGGTAGCAGGCTATTTGTCGCATCTCGCTGATAGTGCTTAGGGTTGGATGGCGGTACGCGACGGCGATGTTGCCCTACACGGATTTATGGAAGATTCATCGGAAGAATATCACCAAGATTGTCACTACCAAGGAATCCATCGCAGCATTTGAACGCGTTCAGGAAGTCGAAGCAGTTCATTTTGTACTCAATTTGCTACAGTCTCCAGATGATTGGTTCGATCATATTCGAAAGTAGGCTGCTCTCAAACACTTTTTTCCTCTCATTTACGACGACTAGAAACTGTCACTGACGCGTGATTTGCAGAGAAGCGGGTAGTGTCATCTTGAAGATCATATATGGCTATACTACCGAAGCTCGCGGCAGAGATCCTTTGGTAGATATGGCACAGAAGACGGCAGATGAATTCGCTGACGCTACGGTGCCCGGCAGGTTTATTGTGGATATTCTGCCGTTTTGTAAGCACAGTCCCCGCACATATAGGCCTGTTGATCTAATCAATGGGAGTGAGATATTTACCAGAGTGGTGCCCCGGAGCCGGGTTTCAAACTACAGCTCGCCGCATGGCTGCTCAGTTACGACACTGTACTGACCAGCCATATGAGTTTGTCAAGAAACAGATGCGGGAGGAAACGCATAAGACATCTTTTCTCTCTCAAGCCATTCAAGATATCGGCACTGATGCGAAGATGGAATCCATCCACAAATGGACAGCGCTTTCTATGTACCTCGGTGGTGCTGACACGGTGAGAAAACTGCTCTGGATCTTTAGTTGCATTAGATTCTGATTGCACATAGACTGTATCGTCATTGATGACTTTCTTCCTGGCGATGATCATATATCCAGACGTGCAAAAGAGAGCCCAGGAAGAGATTGATCGTGTCATTGGACACAACCGACTGCCAGCCATTTCTGATCGAGACAAACTTCCATACATAGTAGCAGTGATGAAAGAGACGCATCGCTGGCATCCTGTTTTACCGATGTGTGTGCCGCATTCGAGCATCGAGGAGGATGTATTTCGTGGATATAGGATTCCGAAGGGTTCGCTTTTGATAGCCAACAACTGGTGCGTATGATACTACGGCACTATCGAGGACCAAAGTTTCTCACCAGATGAAAGGCTCTTCACACATGATCCCAGCGTCTTTCCGGACCCTATGACTTTTAGGCCAGAGAGACATCTCGATATGCCAGATCATCAAGCCGAGCCAGATCCGCGCGACTTTATCTTCGGCTACGGTCGCCGCATATGCCCTGGCCGTTTCGTTGCAGACAATGCTGTCTTCATAACTATAGCACAGACGCTGGCTGTCTTCAATATCGAAAAGCCAGTTGATGAGAATGGAACGACGGTTGAGCCGAGAGTTGAGTTCGAATCGGGCACACTCAGCCGTCCTCTTCCATTCAGAGCGTCGATCGAACCGAGATCAAAGATACATGAGCAGTTGATCAAAGCGGCTGAAAATGATTATCCGTGGGAGCCGAGCGACGCAAAAGAGTTGGAGACAGCCAAGTGGTGAAGACAACTTTCCAAGACCCATAATGTCCTCGTCGCATGCTCGTATGAGCTTCGTGATCGGTGGATTTTGGACTAGAAGTGAAGGAGAAAGTCTTCTGTCGGGATCAAGTCATACCGAAAACTCCAACTAAGTTAATCAGCATCATCAGCATTGCAAAATGGGCCAATCAGACGTTGGAAGTATGTCCGCCCTTGGCAACGGTAATTCAGCTGTCTGGGGTTGGGGCCATTTCCCCTAATCATAGGCCAACACGATCAAGGAGAGACTTGGCAGTTCATGCTCAAAATAAACACTGCGTAACATCAATTCAAACATAGCTATGTAGTCTCGAGCTACTGGAATGCTTGCGCGTGTTGAGATGGCTGGATTGCTAGATGCTAGACTTGGATCGAATGCGCGTGCTGCGCGAAGAAGCAGACGAAAGACATTCTCTTTCGTGAGTTTGGTCTCTCGAAAGGAACGATGGGGCCGGTATGGAGGAGATGAGTGTGTCCTTTCTCTCGTGATGTCTGGTGAAGGTCTGTGTGTACGTTGGCCTGGAATGTTGAGGCTGGTTCCTCAGCGGCCAATCACGAGGAAGCTACATTCCACGTGCGCCCGCGGATCGGACCTTCAGCCTCAGCGCGGTTCCTGCATAGACGCGCTCCAATTCCTCGGACCTCTTCGTCAGCAACACACTTACTCGGAATGGTGATTGATTATTTGATTAGTCTACTTTCTGAGAACTAAATCTCATGCCGAGCAATGCATCGCCCCCATCCCCCACTCACCATCTCCCGAAATCGATTGGCGGCCTGCTCTTGCGGACATGAATGTCGTTCTGTATAACGCCAGCATCGAAAGGTGAAACAATGAGGCTAACTTGGCAAGACATCACCAACATGGTGGTTGAAATGGAACTGTCGTCGAAGGCAACTTCAGTTCATATATAATAAGTGTTATGCTGTTATTGTATGCTCATAGCAAAACAACAGGGCTTTTTCACTACCCAAGTCTTCAGACTCTTCCCACAATCTTTCGACATGTTCTCTTTCTTTCCTTTAGTCGCTCTTTTGGCAGTGTCATCAATCGCTTCGCCCACACCAAAGAGTCCTAATCCTTCTCATGTGAACCATCTCATAGCCAGGCAGTGCGGATTCGCGACTTGGGACTCCTCCAACCTCGCCAACTGGGCCGAGGCGGATACGGATGCTTTCCTCGAAAGGTGGTGGAAGTGGTATCTTGGCGGCAATGGGGACAGTACTTCTGCGGTGATTCCGAACAACTGGCCTAACAATTTTGTATGCTTGATACAAGAATTTTGGGTTTTTTTCACTAACAATCCAAGGCCAATCTCTTCGGACGCATGTACCTCAACGCCCAAGAAGTTTACAAATGCGCACAGACGGACGACATCTGCTACGGTGACGTGCCCTGCAACGACATCAAGTGCTCAGGGGAATGGATCGTAGGCTGTGAGAACGAAGACGCAGGTCGCCCAGTCTACCTCACCATGAGATCTCTACAAGGCTTCCAAGATTTCTTTAAAGATTACGTCGATGCGCTGGACCAGACACAAATCAATTTCAACGGCATGGCGGCATATCTCACGGATAACTTCTTCCCCAAGCCCGATGCTGCGAGCGCCCTCTTTCTTCAGGAATTCTTCACCGCTCTCGCCACCGTTTTCTCCATTGGCGGTTCATATGCGAAGCTGATCCCCATAATCGCTGGCAACAATGTCGCCAAGGAGACCTCCGGTGCACTAGCTGCGCTTCTGGGTGGCATCGGAGGGGGGTACCGGGTGACTGTCAGGTTTCCCAGTGATCCTTCCTTCCAGAACCTTTCGGAACTGGGCAAGTTTATGACAAATGTGTTTGAGCAGGTGCGATCAACGCTTAATGATATGCAATTCAACCTCGCCACTGGAAAAGCATGGCAAGGAAAGTTCTTCTAGTGAGTAGTTGGTACTCCCGAGAAAGCAGCCTGCTAATGACTGCAGCGAATACGCCAAGGGTGGTGCGTTCATGCCCGGCCGTGGCGCCTCCGCCGGTACCCCAGGAGCGATCGACTCCCCATCAAAGACACTACGTCAGTACCTGGTCAAGCAATTCAATGCACGCGCAATCAATTACATCTGGAGGACCCAAAAGATCTTCATCACGTACACTACGGATGTTGATGGAAGTTGCGAGAATGACAGACAAGGCCCTCAAGACTTAAAGTACTGCCGCCCCGGTGATCAAGGCGTCTACTACATGTACTACTGGCATCAAAAGTCGGTCGGCGCAGGAACCACTCTGGGCATCGACTCGTTCGACACTGCCAAGATGGATTACCCGGTCGGATGGGACAAGCTTGCAGCGGGCTGGATCGACGAAAACTATCAGCTAGATCTCAAGGACGTATTCGAGGCTTCCATCGCTGCATACCAGGTGGCGGGCTTCAACTACACCAGCGAGATTGGCATCGATCGAAGCGTTTCAGCTCTCCGTGACCAGTGGGCAAATCCTTGGGACCATGACACGAAGTGGGAGGGAACCTTTACGATTCCAGTCTGCAATACTGGCGACCTGTCCTACAATGTCCAGCTTGGTGAGCGGATAATGCCCTGCAATTGCGGCGGAGACGGGTCCCAAGTCAGCGACTTTAAGAAAAATTCCAACATGGAGGGCTACGGCGTGTATGACGAGCAGTGCACAGCCGAGAAGCAAAATGAGCGCCGCGTGCTGCTCCATGGCGGTGGAAAGGGCGTTCCAGAAATCAACACGCCGTCGCTGCCAACGGATCTTAACAAGATCAATTGCTTGCTTCCCGATACCCCCGTCGACGCCATGGTCAGCCAAAACACGTACTGCTCGCAAGCCGTCGCTTCATTGGGCGACGATGACAGCAAAGAAATCTGCACCAACGGCTGCTCGGACGGCGGCAAGGGCCAGACTAGCAACTGGTGTCGCATTGCCGTGGACAACTCCAACATCCACTTTTGCGCCCTCACCATCGCCGACAAGAGCTCGGAGACGGGCGGCCCTGGAAGTTCTTGCATTACCGTCGGCGATGCGAAGAAGTTCTTCGCCAACGCCCACGCGACGACGGATGATGGTGGCGCGGGATGTCATGTTGTGGGAAGCACTGACTTTGGTGCTACGTTCATCACGCCGAACGGAATGACGAGGTGGTGCTTGAGTGACTATGAGAACGCCAACTACTGCACCATTTAGATGAAGCAGTAGGGTGTGCATAGGCTGCGACTTTAGTCATGTTCTTTCTCTTCTTCCGCTCGCTTTTACTCCATTCTTGCATAGGGGTTTTTGGGATATTCAGGGTGCATTCAGTGTTGTAAAGTACAGGTGTCTGTATAGAATTCAGAAGCGTTTGCTCACGTGTTAAGATGGTGTCTGGATAAAAGTTAGAGGTGTTCGTTCACGTGTTAAGATGGTGCCTCGTATAAAAGTGGGGCGTTGTTTCAACCAATGCGGAAGGAGCGATTTGAACTTGGCTGCCTAATTTCACCTCTGGCAGAGCCCCAATGTTCCTCCAACCTCCAGGAATCACGGATCTATCACACCAAAATCTCAACGGATTCCATGCATTGTACACTGCAATTAGCATCGAGAAAATCAAGCATAATTCCGAATTGGTGAATGCGTCTACCATGGCCTCTCTTCTTGCGCTACCGACCGAAATTCTCCTCGAAATTGCGGCATACCTTCCAAGAGCAGATTTGCATCGCTTCCGACTGACGTGCAAGACTCTCGCCAAAGTGGGAGCCAATATTCTGTTTGAAACCCTCTTGCTCTTCATTTCTCAAGCTTCACTTTCTCCCGCCATGCAACAAATCCAACGCACTCCAGAGCTGATGGAGTGTATCCGCCATTTGGACCTTTGGATGTTCGACGATTCGTATCAGCAAGCTGCAATTGACTTCATTTCTGGGCTTCCTCTGCTGCAAGGCTTGAATTACGATCAGCCATATGGATCCAATCAAAGTCAAATTTTACACTCTCTCTTTACTGCAATGGCCCCAAAACTCTCTAGCCTCAGCCGGCTTCAATTGAAGATACGGTTTGGGTTGGACTCCGAACCCCATGGTTTCGTAGAAGACGAGGCTACGATTGCGATTTTTCAGGGCGTGCAGTATCTCAATCTCAATTTTGAGCAATACCTGGACCGTTGGGAAACGGCTGGAAAAGCTTGGTCTGGAAATGAGAAATACAGACACGTGCTCACACGGCCATGCTCCGAGTGGATCTCGCCACACTTCACCAACATTCGACATTTGATATTAGAGTTCGGATCTGGATGGGTTACTGAATCTGGATTCGCCCCGAAGCTTGATTGGAGACACACTTACTTCCAACACCTTCGTTCTTTGTCCCTATCCCACTTTCTCATATGCCACGACTGGTTCACGGACTGGTTGGCTATACACGCGGCAACCGTGGAAGAGCTGAACCTGGCATATTGTCAGATACTGCGAGTTAGAGATACGAACTATACCCTGGATGAGGAAGGATACATCGCATGCGATCCACCACGAGGAGGACTTGGGAAGACTACTTACTATTTGCACACCTGGGCACGCATTTTTGACCTCTTGAACAACGATTTCCATAATCTTCTCTCCTTGAAGCTCACCTGGTTTGCCGGCGGACTGTCGGAGGACGAAAATCTGGATCCGTCTGGCGATGCAGTCTTAACGCAAGGACTCTACGCGACTTGCATGGGTGGAAAATACCAGCTCATGGTACAGAACCGCCCAGCCACGCTAGCTGAAGATACTATGCTTCTGGACGATGAAGCAAGTGTCAGGCGCCTGAGAGAACGCATTGGTGTCCAGAATGTCTTGTTGGAGAGTGTGAAAGAATTAATGGAGAGGTTACCGGAAATCCACACGGATAGCGACGAGTGGTATGAAATGGAAGATGTTCTGGATCATTGGTCGGTAGATTCGCAGGGTAACATTTTCACTCACGAACCTCTTCCTCAGCCGCCGGAACAGAATGACTGGATATGATTAGAGAAGACCTTGCGTTCTTGTTGACCGTGCAGGACGTGTTCCTCGCGAATCTTCAACAGGTGGAGCACAAAGCGAAAAAAATCAAAGCGGAAATAAGTATTCGAACGTCGTCATGAATAATTTCACTTGGAGATTTTGTGTCTAACTACCAAGAATCCAGTGTTCAAAAGACACTTGCTGAATCATTACTCAAGAGGAAAATTGGTTGAAGAACTTCCAAATCACATCCGGAGTCTGCATTCATGTTAGCTCTATACCCGCCCGCTGCGTTCCTTAATACTCACATAACTCTTCGCTCCACTGTCACTTCCCCCATCCACTGGCGCCGGCGCATGCCCACCATCAAACGCCAGCCAACTCACCGGATATCCCTCTTTGCATCCAGAATAGTCCGTCTGTACATGCGACTTGCTCCCGCTCGCCGGCTCCTTCGGACTCATCTTGGTACATCCATTATTCCCCACAAACTTATCCCTCAGCGTTCGCCCACCCGCGATATTCAGCGTCCCATCACTAATCCCATGTATGCCTAGATACGCAATCGGATCCGTCCCGCCCGCACACCCACTCAACTGGCCCCCCGAAATCACAGCCACAGCACGGAAATCCTTGGCGCGCGAGCAGGCAATCGAGTAGGACATGCTGCCGCCATACGAAAACCCGGTTGCGAAGCGCTGCGCCGTGTCGACGCATAGATCGGCCTCGATAGCAGTGCGCATGGCGTCGACAAACGCAATGTCCTCGCCGCCGCTGTTACCCCAGCCGTTGCTGATGCCCTGCGGCGCGACGAGGATGGCGCTCTCCTGCGCCTTCTTCTGCATGCCGTAGTAGGCCCAGAGCTCCTTGTCGGAGCCCCCACTGGCGACATCGTTCATGGTGCCGCCGACCCAGTGGAAGGCGAAGATGAGTTTGTAGGGCTTGCTGTTGGAGTAGCTGGACGGGACGCGCAGCGTGTATTGGCGCGATTTGCCATTGACGGTGAGGGTCTTGACACCGGATGTCAGGGACGGCGATTTGCCGCAGCCGGCAGAGTTGGCGCGCTTGATTAGGGGGCCTTGAGATGTGAGGTGTGGACTTGGGTGCGGGAGGGCATGGGCTTACTGCTGCTGGAGGTTGCGGGGGCGGCGAGGATGGAGGAGGCGCCTAGGAGCAGAGCTCCGAGGAGAGATGTAAGGCAACGCATTGCGATTCAGGCCTGCAGTTGGCGAAGAGAGACTTAGGTGTTGACTGGACTCGTGGGGGATCATAGATTATATCGCCCATTACTGGTCTCCCAAGTTGGCCTCATGGCTTCGAGTGTCCTGATGCACTTTTAATCTACAATCCCCACAAATTACCTCAAGCGCGCCATGCAGAACTTCTGGAACCCAAACCTCTCCCATAATCCACCAATCGACAAATAGCACAACATAAAACCCCATCTCGAACTTCGCGCTACCGTCGGAGAAATCCCCCATCCCTCTCTCCAGACACGCTCTTTACCCCAGCCCACCTGCAAACTAACCGGTACTTTAATACCACAGATCTAGCTGACTGGGTCGCGAGGCCACGACCGTGTAACTCGCTAAAGGGCGGATTTGCGGGCAACAGCCTATATGTGAAACCCCGGGCCAATCAGAGCGGGGGCGGGAAAATTTCCTAAGAGAGGGTCGTCAATCTGGGTGGAGAAACTGGGACTGGGGGGGGGCCGCATGCGAACATCGGTAAAGTGTGGGCCGAGGCTTGTGGTTAGAAAGAATTGGAGCGACATGCGTTAAGTTTGGGATGGGGAAGGAAATGGCATGCGTAAGTTTTCGAGCTGAGGCGTTACTGCGAAAGAAAAAGTGACGGAGGTGTTTATTTCCCAAAGATATATTTGGGCTGTTTTGGAAATTCTATTGCGTCTAGAGTGGTAACTGACGCTTCCCGGCGATATTTACTTGAGTTCTGGAATCTAGGAATCCGGTTAGTACAGTGCTTGTCTCATACAATCGGCCGAGTATTCCGAGCTTACCCACCGGAACAGTCCCGCGATTGAATCCCCTATCGCCCATCTTAACCTTCAACCCCTTCCACACGACACAGCTGGCCACTCTTCGTTCTCGCCCACCTCTCTGATCCCACACAGCTAACACACCACAGCAGACCGTCTGGGTCGTACGTCTTCTTAATCCGAGCCAGCCTCTCGTAATTCTGGCCCCAGAACGAAGCTTGCCAGTCCGGATCGAAAGGATCCGCTTCGTTCAAGTACGCGCCACTGTCCGGCGCCAAGGTCTTGAGTGCTTCAACGCGCTTGTAAGTCATTTCATCTAGGTAGGGCTGCGCTTCGGTAAAAGAGAGTGCATCGCTGAATGGGACGGATACGCCCATGTGGAGGATAGCGTCGCGCCATGCGGGTGTGGCTGAGATGTCGGCACTGGTGTTGTTGCTCGAAGACTGTGGTGCGACCATGAATAGACCTAGACCGCTGGGCCTGTTGTTTAGACCGGGCGCAGTGGCATTTTTCAAGGCGCCAGCAAGGCGAGACAGGTCCGTTGTGAAGGACTCTGCGGGGAGCAGACGTGAACCGAATATGCTGCCTGTGTTTGCGACCAAGTCGACGCTGGCCGTGGAGTTCCAGAGGGTGAAGAAATCGGGGTACGAGGCTATGCCGGACTTGTATATGAGGGAAGTGCCATTTTTTGGGTCCAGGTACTTGATGATCGGCTCGATGAGCTTTTCGATTGCCCCACTCGTTCCACCGTAAAGATTGAACGACCAGGTCATGGACCGTGATGACGCTGATTGAGAGATTCCCCCGTAACCTTGCAAACCCCCTGATCTCAGGCTCGGCAAGTAAGACCACACATTGGCGACAGAGTTCCAGAAGCCGACCTCATCGCTAGGGTCAGTTGTAGTGAGCGAGAAGGTGTGCCGCGTAACATTTGGCGCGGGATACGCCTTCATTGTGACCTGCGTCACGACACCAAAAGTCCCTCCGCCTCCTCCTCGAATAGCCCAGAAGAGGTCAGAGTTTTGACACGAGTTAACAACGCGTAGCTGCCCATCTGGCGTGACGATGCGGGCCTCTATAATGTTATCAGCCCCCAGCCCGTAGTCTCCTGTCAATGGCCCGTGACCTGTGACCCATGTCAAATAGGAAACTTGAAGATGTGGGTGGAGCATACCACCGCCAGTAAACCATCCCACGATACCAATGTCTCGCGCAGCGCTACCAGATACTACTAGGTTGCGCTTTGCAGCTGCTTCATAGACGTCTCGAGTGCGTTCACCAGCAGCCAAAGTAACCGCACGCTGCGCAGCACCTGATGTACACGAATCTGGTTGGAAATCTTCATGCCACTTTATCCCGCGAGAATGGTGCGTCCAGACCCTGCATCATCAGTCAACACAAAAAACTCCCTCTAGGGGGTTTGGTCGCTTACGAAAGACTTCCAAACGCAGTACTGCGGCCCAATAAACTATGCCCCGTGCTCTTCACATTCAAACGAATGTTGTGCTTGCTTGCAAACTGGACGGCAGCAATAACGGCCTCTTCGCTTGTCGCATTGACCGCGTACACTGGATGATCGCCAATGTGGCACCCCTTTGCGCCGGCGTTTGCATCGCCAGTCACACTTGTTCCGTTAGCGAAGATCGGCGGGCATGAGTTGTTGTTCCACCACGGGTAGTCGATGCTGATAGGGTCGTTAGCATGGAAATATGGATCGAACCAGCTGGCGATAACGGTATCGCATTGCTGGGTGTCGTAGTTGGGCTGAGCGAGGTAGCAGACAGAAGCTGGAGGGACGCCTTGGATTAGATTTCCTTTGACAGTGCTGTTCAAGAGATCAAGTTCAGGCCGAGACGGCCAACAATCTTCGCCTGGGACCTGTTTGAGCTGAGCGCTGGCCTTTTCCTATTGCGTATTTAACCGGAAGACTTACGCATTTACATGTCTGCGCGCTTGTGCCAAGTTCTGCGTATTGCACAGCGAACAAGATTGATAAGAAGGCGCGATGAGTACGCATCCTTGGATTCGGGAAGGCAAAACGTGGTGTGCTCAAAACCTATCATGGAGGCGAAACTTTTGGTTAAGTAATATGTAAATCTTCAGGCCCTTTTCCTCATTCGACGTGGAGCTACATACTCCGTATAGAAGTGTCATCGCGCTGCTTGATAGGTCCACTGGCCAATAAAACCCCCGGGTCCAACTATTCCGGATCCTACCGGTACTATGTAATTTGGTTCACATCTCTACATCTCGTGTTGGACAATTTACGAAGAAGCGACATAAGCTAATTGTAGAAAGATCAGCAGCAACTCCGTTCAAGAATATAGTTAGCAGTGCGAATACAAAAATGCAACAGATACTGAAAATCGAGTGTCTTTAATCACGATACCCGAGGGCTTGAGATTGCGTAAGTATTTGTATCGTGCACCGCACAGTTTCTCGATTTTCGTCCTTGTACTTTTGACATTGGTAATAGATGAGGTAGGCGGTGCAAAAAGTCACGTGCGACGTATCGACCCGTGGACCCTTTGGTGAGCACCATAGTCACCCAGGCACCAGGATGATCTCATCGAGGACGATACTGCTCGTTTCGTATGCCCTAGCATTACGATAGACATTGAAACCAGAGAGGGTTTTTGCGTGCAGCTGGCAATTGGCAAGCATTGGTGGAGGGGAAGCTGTTACAAAGCTGTGTCGCCGGTACTTGATGAGGTTGGGGCTCGCCCACGACAGAGAGGGTACCAGCACTTATATATCGCATGCACCGGATTATCGTGATGAACTGTCAACAGACGTTGGGTTTGGTTACACTCTAACCTCAGTCCTGTCGGAGTTGGCGTAAGGATGAGACGCGGTTAGGTACCCCTCACCCCGCACCACGACGGATCACCTGTTTCTCAGTTTGTTTTTCAACGTTCCCCTCCGCCACTTCATTCCTATCAGGATCCGTCCTGACGCGGATTGTTGAAAGCAGCTGAAGGCGGGAGATGGCCGCCAGGTGGCGCCTCGATACGGGAGCTAGGGAGCCGTTTCACTGCTAAAATTAGCTGTGACGAATCGTAGCATCATCGGTGCGCCTTCCGCCCGTCACCTGTTTTCGCGTCGAGATGTGATCCTCGTCGTTCCCGTGAAGGTTACGAGCGAGCGGCCAATCAGTAGCATCGCTGGCGTAAAGCTGCTATTGAAATTTCGCATCCGGTTCGCATCGAGCCGTTCTTGCGGTGACACGATCAGACATCTGCGCCAACGACGATGTTGCAGCTGAAAGCCTCCATCGCGGAGGAGCAAGTATAAGAGCTGAAGATGCCGTCGTAGAGGAGAATGGAGCGCATCGACTTTCCATCGTGAGTGCAATCGAATATGAAGTTCATCACTCTCCTCCCCCTTCTTTCTGTCGCGTTCGCCTCGCCCCTCGACGAACGAGACTACTGTCGTCCAAGTCGAAAGACGTACGTGGCAAAGTACGACGATCTTCCTTTTGTCGAACCAGGACCAAATCCGATCCCCAATCCGTACAATGGCCTGACCTACACGACGTTCCAAGTCGACCAGTATGACGGTTTCATCCCGCCAACATCGGTGCGTCATGAGGTCCTTGACCAGCACCTAGCAGGAACTCATCCAGTACATAGGGCAACCAGTGGACCATGGCTTTTGGAGGAAGCGGCAACATATCCGTGACGTAGGTCCACATCTACTGCATCCTGCATGCTGCTACAGCTGGTTGAACATTCGCAGTCCTGCCAAAGAGACGTACGCGCTCGAGTCCTTCTCTTTCGCCTGTGTCTCGGGCGTGCCGCAGCCCGAGTGCGCCATCAGTATGTGGGGGTTCAAATCGTCTGGCAAGCCCATCAAGCGTGTCATCAAGTTCCCTGCTCTGGGCCCTGCACCCATCGACGCATATGTAATGAACCGCACGACGTTTGGGCGAGAGTGGTCGGATCTGAAGAGTGTTGGGTTCAGTATTGCGAGGGCGGATAATGGGGGCGACATGTTTGGTGGTCTTGCGTTGGATGACGTCAAGTACACGGTGAAGAAGAGTTGTTGAAGTACGATTAGAGCCGGATTAACCGGAGCAGTGGATGCGGAGATGGGGCTGCATACCCTTGTACTCAGCTCCGAATGCTGTCCCAACAGCTACTGTAGTTACTTTAGCGCGAGAGCCTCGGGAGTGTCGGTGAGAGAATTGGCCCGCGAAGACTATCCAAATCAAGGATTCCAAGGACACACTGTGTATTCGGCGAGATAGGAGGAGGTAGAGGGCGAAAGGTAGATCAATTTCTGATGATGTTCGCGCAGGCAGCCGTATTTGGACCTGGGGCCGGATGGCGCCTCAAACTTCTGCCACGAATTTTCTGCCGAATCGGGAGATTCGCTCGTAGCGCCTGCGTTTGTTCCTTTGCATCCAACTTAGACGCTCCAAGAGAGAGGCTGTGTTACTCCAAATCTTACCGCACATTTGGTGCTAGCGAGCCGCCAGCCATAGCCACTCGATGCGCATTGCGGCTACCATGATCTACATGTGCTGCAGATGACTAGGGTGTTAGGTTGGCTCTGCAATGCAGTCTATGGTTCAGGTGGGCTTGCACCAGGCCATTGGTGAGTCTCTCTACTATCGCATCTCCCGTTGTGGGGGATCAAGTCAGCTGGGGCCGGTCAAAGAGCCCTGAGTCGTCAGACCGCGTGTTGGGTTAACTATCGGAGCCGGGAGTGTAGCGAGGCAGAAAATTACGACTGACCGGTCTGGAGTAGCCAATCGACCCATGTTTACTGCAAATGTAGTAGTAGTTGGCAGTTGTAAAGGGGCTCTCAGCTAGCTACTACTGCGTTCGTACATGTGCAGAGACTCTCAGTGACGAATCAGCGATCGAGAGACCAGCGTACACAACTACCTCGGCCGAAAATGAACACCCTCATCTTGCGTTAGTGCTCGCGCACCGAATTGTTGTAGTCCAAGTATAGATTGGGATCGCGAGTGCTAGTACTCTCCCTGCGCCACGCCATCCGTCTAGCCCGTTTCAAGGCTCCCTGTGACACATCAGAGCCGCTAAACTCTAAAGGGTATATATCTCGCGCAATTTTGATGCCTTTATCAGTCCCAAGAGCTCCCAACACCCATAGACATGAGTCAAGAGACGACCTACGTATTTATCCTTTGTATTCTGGTACCCCCCCATCGCCGATACGCCACAGCACTTACACCATCAAACGAAATTCACTACTCACCCCCGATGCCGGCCATGATACCGCCACTTTCATTCTGCTACGCACATCTACTATCCGCCAAGGACGCGAGTCATGCCATTCCGCCCGGCGTCCCTCGAAGCGTTCATATCCGCAAAGTCTACGAGTCGGCATGGCAAGTCTCATGCACTTCTCAGCACGAGGTTGTCACTGATGAAGAGCAGGATCGGAGTGAGGCAAGTGACGATACCGGAGACGAGACAAACGACATGAGAATGTTGTCACTGAACGATACGGGGTAGAATGTATACTCTAATGTTTAATCTGCTGCAAACATGCGGAGTTTTCAATAAAATATATGAAAGTAATGGAACAAAGCTATTACACCGATTCGTGAGGACCACGTCGAGACACTGATCGAAAAGACTCTGCATCGCTGTGCTCGCCCGAAACGTTTGGAAAGAGATCATACCTCCGATGCTGCTGGGTGAAGTCGATCGCACTGATGCCCTCTGCGTGCCTCGTCGGTGTGTTCATACCAGACCGAACCTCTGGCTTCTCAGATGTGATCCCAGCAGCCATCTCCTCGTCATCCAACGACAAGAACGTCGGTTCTGCGCTTTCTTCTACCGAGCAAACAGTCCGTACGGTCATGCGTCTTCCGAGACCACCCTTCACGGCAGCATCTTCTTCAAGTCGCACGACCACTTCGACGGCCTTTTCGTCCTCGATGACCTTTGGGTGCCGCATCGCAAAGTACCGCGCATACTTGTACAGTGACCAGTAGCAGCTTGCTACGTTGATAACTGTAAGGACAATCTTGTAGGGGAGATAATATACGAGGATGAGCACCCAGCCGAGCCGCTCGTTCTTGCGACGCAAGTGTACCTCGTTGAAAATGACAACGTTGATAAGATACATGGCGACGGTGGAGCCCAGCAGGAGCCCGCAAAACCCAGGCCGAACATAAAACGAAATCGGGAGAATGAATGGCGTCAGAAGGTAAAGCAGTGTTTCGTAGACCTTTTCTTGAGTCAGACTCGCTCCAATTGGCAACAAAATGCATGAGAGCACTCACCTCCTGGAAAACAAAGATCTTCGCGCCAATCTCCCACCACCCCAGCTTCCAGCTCCCGAAAATGTACACCATGTTGTACCACATGCCGTTCACGAAGAAGAAATTCCATCGCTTGAAGCGTTGCTGGAAGATGGTCATTTCACCAAACCCTCCCCGCGATCCGCCGCTGGAAAAGAAGACCGCGGTGGGCGTTTCGGTTTCGACAAAGACGCTCGAGCACATCTTGATGCGCGACCCCAACTGCCGCGCCACATGGCCGAAGAACCAATCCTCGCTGACGTTGAACCCCGGATGCTCGTGGAACGTCTTGACGAGCAGCTGCCGGTCCCACAGCGAGATTGCGCCGTGAGGGAAAGTGGCGCTGCCGACGCGGCCAGCAAAGTCGCGCTGGAGCCCACTGAGCTTGTACTCCAGGTCCTGTGCCTGTTGACAAAGATTCCCCCGCGACGAGTTGGGTCCCACGCTCTTGATCGTGTAGCCGATGCACTGCACGTTCCCGACCAGGCGTTCAGACACGACGGGGAAGTTTTGCGGCAGCGCGCAGTCGTCGTCGATCAGGAGGACGTTCTTGAACGCTTTCGCTGCGTAGCAGCCGACGAATTGGGCTACGATTTTCGAGCCGATGGGCGACCAGATGTGGTTCACGCCGAACGGGCGGCAGACTTCTTCGGTTTCGTCAAGTGGCAGGGGACTGTTGCCGTTTGCGATGACGAAAATTTGAGACGCGGGGAAGATTTTGAGAGCTGCTTCGAGGGTTGGGCCGATGATGTTTTGGGACTTGTAGCACGGGATGAGGAGAGCAGTGTCGGCGACGTTGGGTTGCACCTTTGTCTCTGTTTCAGAGAAATCATCGACAGGATCTTTCTCGAAGAGAATGAGAAGAGGAGCAAATGCGTAGCTATTTTGCTTTTGTCAGTATTGTGGTGAGTACAAGGGGGTCGCTAGGAGCTTACAACAATGCTATGCCCATCGTGATGCCAAATCCACCGGCGAGGACGAACTTGGTCGAGACAACCCACCACATCCACCATACGGCTCCTTTCCAAAGCGGCATTCCGATGAAGACAAAGTAGGCAATGAGTATCAGTAGCAAATAAAAGCCATATTCGAAAGCAACCTGTACCCATTTCTTTCGCTGCAATTGCTCGCCTCTTTGCTTGGCTTTGTCGAGCACCTTATATATGCTGCTCTTCCGAGAAATTCCAGGGAACGATGCATTCGTAAGCCTCCTCTGCAACGAATCTGGTATGATGGCATTCTTGATTGTTTCAATGGTCCCACGTCTCGGTCGTGCACCGCTGGGAATGTACACCTCAGGGGGTACTGGGGTTGAAGGCGCATGCCTGTCATCGTACAAGTCGTCCCCGTCAGGTGTCTTCGACAGATCGTCGGAGGAGTAGGCTGATGATGATTGTGAAACACTTCGCGACATCTTATTTGACGAGGATTCAAACAGGTTGTGCGACGGACTGTTCGTTCGTGACGGAGCTCGACTAAGCGGAGACAACGGCCTGCTAATGCTCAAGATTTCGGGCGAGTTAGGTTGATATGAGAGTCTCCAGCTCCGCCTTGATGTGTCTTTTTCGTGCGGAGACACGCTCCTTTCTTTCGACGGCTTTCGAACGTCCTTGGATCTTTCCCTTCTCCCCGGCCAACTCGGGCTGTTCGTTCTGCTTCGTGAAGCCAGGCTAGGTACTGTTGAAGATCGCGAAATTGACGGTGGGCGGTGCTGATTCCTTCTCCACTGAGCCGGTTCTACGGATCTTCGCTTCCAATTCTCGATAGAGCCGGACGCTCTTTGTGACAACTGCGGCTTCCATGTCCCCTTCGAGTCCTCATTCCTCGAAGAAGCCTCGTTTCCAGCAGCCTGAATTAGATGAGCTGGAATGACCACATCTTGACTGAGCAAAGATGTTGGACGATAGTATGGTATGGTGGGAGAGTCCTGCTGCGGTTGCGTTTGTTTCTCGGAGAACATGTTTTCATTGTAGCAGTTGGCAAAAGAAGGCATCGTGTGTGAACCAACCAAGGAGAGTTTGAAGGTGTGTTATGGAGTAAGCATGAAGGACAAGGGGGATTATGTATTGCGGACAACCAAGTCATACCGGCGTTAGACAGACACACCTCTGGAGAAACCCATTCCAGCTATCGGTAGCCTGGCCGGCTAGCTTCCTGCACACTCCTTCACTTCCTGGGTTCCAGTTCAGCCTAGGACATGTTAGGGGGTGGGGAATCTGAAGTGGTCGCTCCATCGGTGAGTAGTTACACGGGCACGAGGGACTAGAAGCAGATGGGTGGATCTGGATGCATAGACGTTGTCTCAATCCGTCAGCACAAGTGTGGTGAAGTCGACGGGAAATCCTTGCTAGATCTGTCATAGCTTGCGCAGATGCGATGATCTAAGCGGGTAGCAGCCTCCCGCTCTGGATAGCATGACACGAAATAGGGTGTGTGACGGCAGAAACGTGGAGGTCGGGCTGTCTTGGATGAATCTGTCTCGGATGGGTCCTTCCATCTCGCGTTCGCACCCGACGAGCTGGAGTCGCGCGCGAACCATCTCCACGGGCCCATGGTATCGGTATGGCCTTCAAGAACAAGTTTTGAGGGATCCAGATCCCGCTCGTGTTTGTGTCTGCCATGTTCAGAGTACTTCTACTTGGTGGGACAACGCAGAATGTTGAGGTAACGGCAACTCATCTATCAAGCGGAGACAACCTAGCAGATGCGGTATTCATAGAAAGGGGACTTTACGCAACCAGCTTAGAGTTGAAAACTCTGTTCATTCCAATTTGCGATCGATCGATGAGCACTCCGGGGGCAGTTCGGAACGCTCTCCGCAGATGGAGCAGAAGAGGCGCAGCAGGCATAAGCTGGGTAGAGGAACAAGTCGCGCCGATTCATCCTTGCTTTTAACGCGATGTGAGACCTTGATGGTGGCGAGAAGAGCGTGGAGTCGGTGAAACACGTTCTCGAGTCGGTCGAGAACGGTCAAGTGATCATCAGGGCTGTGCCTCGGACCTGGACCTGGTCATGGATGCAAAAAGCAGTGGTGTTTGTGCGACGAAGAGAACGAGTCTAAATTATTTGCAACATGGCATCGGATTCTTGCGCGCCGTTCCCTTAGCTTGTGGACGTGCACGGGACGCTACGATGAATGGCCGGGAGGCTCCCCGCACCCAATTGGCGAATCAAATTTTCCGGGCAGAGCACTCGTTGATCATAATTAACTTAGAATGATTCGACATTTTAAGGTACAGGCCGGGTGTGGCGCACAAAATTTGGCCTAGAGTAAGAGCCAAGGAGTGACAGGTGCTTGCCTCGGAAATACGAAACGAGGCTCAGGAGTCGGCCAATCATCGGTGCCACGTCATACACTCACACGTCATTACCATATTTTATGAGACAAATTTCTCTGGACGTGGCCATGTTCTTCGAGTACTCATACATATGCTCACTTGTTCTAGAAACCAAGCACGCTTTCATGCAAGGCCCAGCAGCACGCGGCTGTCCCATATGTATACCCAGGTATACATTTCAGCAAACGCCCATAGATCCGAACACGTAACCAAACCACTCTCTTTGAATGTTTACTCATCTCCATGAATCGTTACGTTAACGTCACACCGGTCGCTCCAGCTTCTCGCTCTAAAATCGCTGCCCAAGTCCTAGCTCAAGGACTTCCCCATACTCATCACCGACGCGTACGAATGTCTTGGAATTAGCACCCAACGCGGCAGGAGAATGCCCCTTTCTTCCAAATATTCGGAGCACTCATTCGAACGTCGCCAGAAAAGTCGCATATCGCAGCAACCGTCACCACACGGCACAGCATCAAAGCTTCATCAATCTTAGTCCTTGCATAAACTGCAAGGCCAGTACTCAATTGCAAATATTTACGATAATAACCAGTGTAGGTTTTTCTCTTTTATACTCATGTCCAGCTCGTTGCACCAGCTCGCCCAGCCAGTGGGAATATACCATAAACAATAAATCTTCTTTCGTGACCACCAAGTTTCATGGGGCGCTTAGATGGTCTAAGCGCTGAAGAACCGCGCAACCTTTGCCCCAAGGCCGGCATCTGCAGGGGCTGGATGCTTGGGGGCTTCCGCAGCAGCAGCAGGCTCAGCAGGCTCGTGAGCAGCCGGGGGTGGTGGAGGATGAGCGGCAGCGGCATCAGCAGCAGCAGCATCAGCAGCCTCGGGAGGCGGGGGATGGGCAGCAGCGGCATCAGCGGCTTCAGCGGCTTCAGCGGGGGGAGGAGGATGGGCAGCCGCAGCGTCAGCAGCTTCAGCAGGAGGTGGAGGGTGAGCAGCCGCAGCATCGGTGGCCTCGGGAGGAGGAGGGTGGGCAGCCGCGGCATCAGTAGCTTCAGCAGCAGGAGGAGGAGGATGGGCAGCAGCAGCATCAGTGGCTTCGGGAGCGACTTCAGCTGTAGCCTCGGCAGTAGCCTCAGGTGGCGGAGGATGAGCAGCAGCAGCATCAGTGACTTCGGCAGCGGCTTCAGCGGTAGCTTCAGGTGGTGGAGGATGGGCAGCAGCAGCATCAGTGGCTTCGGCAGCGACTTCAGTGGTAGTTTCGGCGGTAGCTTCAGCTGTAGCTTCGGCTGTGGCTTCGGCGGTAGTTTCGGCGGTAGCTTCAGCGGTAGCTTCAGCGGTAGCTTCAGCGGTAGCTTCAGCAGTAGCTTCAGGGGGTGGAGGGGGGTGTTCAGCAGCAGCTTCAGGTGGTGGCGGTGGATGAGCAAGAGCCGCGTCAGTTGCCTCTGCCGGCGGTGGAGGTGGGGGAGGGTGAGCAGCAGCGTCGGTTGCTTCTGGAGGAGGCGGAGGTGCTAGTTCAGTCGCGGCAGGGGGTGGGGGCTAGGTTTGTCAACAACGCTGACTTTGATATGTATATCGTTCTACAACTTACAGGAGCACCCGTCGGTGGTGGTGGGGGGACACCAGGAGGGGGAGGGGGCGGGTGGACTCCGGCAGGCGGGGGTGGAGGCTTGACAAGTCAGTTGATCTGATTGTGGACTTTGTTCTCCTATTTGAAACTTACTGGTGCTCCAGTAGGCGGAGGTGGGGGAATTCCTGAAGGTGGTGGTGGAGGTGCAACTCCCGGAGGAGGTGGTGGGGGAAGAACTCCAGCTGGAGGAGGTGGTGGGGGCTTGACAAGTCAGTCAATAAGATATCGAGGTCACATTCCCGATAGACTTACAGGTGCTCCAGTTGGTGGTGGTGGGGGAACACCAGGAGGCGGAGGGGGCGGGTGGACTCCAGCAGGCTATGTGCTGATCAGCAAAGATACTTCACTTCCCAGCAATGCGACTTACGGGCGGAGGCGGGGCTCCAGTAGCATCCGCTGGAGGTGGGGGCGGAACAAGTGTGAACTCGGGTGGTGGTGGAGGGGTCGCAGCCGCCGAAGCAGGCGTCACGATATGCTCCTTGGGAGCTTCCACCTCGAGGCCCCTGAAAGCAAGATCATCGCGAATAGCCCGAGCCAGCCCGGTGCTCGCGAAAAGAAGGTTCAAAAGAATGGGCTTGGAAAGCATCTTGTCGGTATCGCTTGAAGGAATTCCCAAAGACCAAGAATGAGCGTGAACTGGCACGTGATGAAGGAGAAAGGATGAGACACGTGACCAGCGCGAGTGAAATTGCTTGTGGGATGCTGGATGAAGACACAGGCTGCTTCAGCTTTATATCAAGCTCAGTGTCATAGTCGCAGACATAGCAGTTTGTTTTCTCCATCCATGTTGTGACTTCTAGACGAAGGGCAGCCTCGGCCAAAACCCCCGCGTTTGACCATCATGTAACAAGTAAAAATAGCCTGGGCCTCCCTCGGCTCACCACGACGTCAAACGAAGACTGTCAAGAGATTCATATCCGTTTTGGATATAGCCCTGTCGACGCTGCATGTGCTGGGCCGACACGGGACGACGGTGCTTAATCGACTTAAGCTCACGTTTGCAACTGTGCAGCGCGCCACTTTGCGCCCGTAGCTGCGGCACCCCTCGTCCAAGGCAAAACGCCCATCTCCCATCGTCAATGCAGAAGCTTATTTGGTGGTGCCTCGGTGGAGATTGAAGGAATGGATGTGCGCTGTTTGTGAGGCTCTGGTCTCCACGTTGACCGACAGCGTCATTGATGGCGGGCGGACAACATGGTTGAGGAGTCGAGATGGCTGCGGCTGGACCTGTGTCGCTCGTCAGAAGTCTTGCATCGGGAATGCAAAGACTGGTCGGGAGAGGCTGCAATGGAGTCATATTCGGTCCGAATCGGCAGACGTGCAATGCCAAACTGTCGTCACTTCTTCTCTTCCTCGGTCGACCAGCATCGTCCCCCCACCACCAGACAGGCGAATTCATGCGTTCTATTTCTGTACCCGGTGTCGATGCTGGAGACAAAACGTCGCGCATCGGGATTTGTGGGCCTCAGCCAGCGAGCCATGTCAGACCAGGAAGATCCCGCGCGCCACACCCTCAACCTCAGGTACCAAGAGCGCTGCAACCCATCCCACCACGCCACACGTCATCATGCCTTGCCCCATCTCAAGCACAACATCCAGTCGCGAGCACGTATCGGTCCGAGAGCCATAGCGATACGCCGCCTGCTTCAAGTGTCGACACCTCTTCATTTCCACATATCGAAACCTCATGTCGATCCGTGTCGACGTCTATTTTCGTCAACTAAATCAGCACGCAAAATCGAGACAGTTTGTATATCGATTAGTTTACTATTAAATTCTAACCATCGCGTTTGCATGACGCTTGAACTGAATGGCGCAGAGGCTTGCGTTGGCACCGCTTTGTATCTCTAGGGGCAATAATGCGATTGCCATGTGTTATCGGCCATTGACTTTTCGTCAAGAATGCTTCAAATTATCGTCCCTCTCGATCCTCCGTGGCCAGTAGCCCTCTGCATCCGAAACCTGCAGTTCCAAGAATATCTACTCTTGGGCGCGAGAGCGAACGCATTGATTCTCCCAATAATCTGACCCTGTCATGTTTCTTTTCTTACTGGCATGATCCTCCAGTCCATTTCAAATCGCCTGCGATTTTCTACCTGCATCAGTAACAGTAAGCGCTCAGGATTGGACAAGACGTTGGACATTCCTGGAATACTAGGATGGCTCTGCCAGAGGCCATCACATCCTCAAGTTGATGCTGACACATGTCGTCATAATTAACACTGCATCTCATGCGTGGGCAAGATGCTGCAGCTTCTCGTGATCGCTGTAAGTGATCATGAGGCAAATTTCTCTCACTTACGTTGCCCCGACTTGCTGTCGACTGCTGATGCCCGCTCCTCGAGTTCCAAGTCCAAGTGCAGACGTCTCCTTTGCCCGACCACGCCTTGCCTCTCTCTCAGCCGCGAGAACTAGGGCTTTGATGGCGTACACGACCGCACAACTCATGCACAACCGCGACCATCATCATCATACCCTCGCCATCGTCGCCGGCATGAGCGACTTGTCTTCCGTGGAGCCAGTCTCCGCCAACTGGCCGGTTTCCCAGTCTTCATAGAGGCAGCAACACGAGCAATGCGGGTGATCCATCAACATTTTACTGTCCAATGTAAGCTCATATGCTTAAGCTTCTCCAATACCAAATTCTCGGATGCAGAACATCTAGTAGCCACTTCAGCCTCAGCTATCGATGCCGTTACAACCCAACTACACAAGGCCATCCTCCTCGCGACACCCCGCCAACTTTCAATCGCGTCAAAGTTTCTATTCGACGTCTAAGCAATTATATATGCTACAAAAGGTTATAACATGAGTGGATATTGCCTAGTAACCGCATTTCATCTCAGATGAAAATGTGAGGCGGCTTGGGGGTCTCACTACGTCCAATCTGCATACATGCATACTGCTCGCTCACAAGCCAACGGGTTAGCTAACACACAAGAAAAATTAATCAATCTATGGAGGATGTATCCAGGCTCCCCTTGAATTCTCTGCTTCAAATCTTTGCCTCTCCAATACTGTCCCTCTCCTGACGCGAAGCCATTCTGTCCCGCATCCAACACTTTACGCAAAAGACTGTGCTAACCGCCACACCCAACGAGGACAATCCAAGGCCCATATAGAAAGCGGCTCGGTAGCCGCGTAAGAGTTCCTCTGGCGAATCTCCACGGTTGACGTATACCTCCACTGTTCCAGCGAAACCCAACCCCAAAGAGATGCTGTAGTTGACGACGGTATTGACCAGACTGGCTCCTATACCTTGGTGCTCCTTTTTGACTGCATCCGACAGGATTAACGTCGCCGCAGGGAAGCTCATGTCCATTCCCCAAGGGGTGACGATGGTGCTGACGAAGAAATTGGCCCAGTACGTTTGATCAATGGGTGCCGTCATGATCAAGATGGTCCCGATGGTGAAGCAACTGAGCGCAATCATCATGACAGGCGGTGGACCAACCCGGTGAATCACGAGGCCGGTCACAATGGCTGCGAGTATGCCAGATGGTACGACAGGGGAAACCCATGCAGTCGAGAGTAGAGGGGACGCGCCGCGCAGTACCTGCGCAAATTGCCAAGTGTAGTAGTACCAGATGCCAAAGCAGGACCAGCCGCAAGCAACGCAGGCAAGAACGAGGGCCACGTCGCCGGTGAGGGCATCGAAGGGAATCAGTGGATATTTTGCGACTCGCAGCTCAATGTAGAAAAAGAGCGGTACGAAGAGGAGACCGATGATCATGACGACGTAGGTGTAGGCTTTCTGCCAACCCACGAGCGGTGCCTGGTTCCAAGCGAAGTTGAAGAGAACCTATTCACATCAGCATCGTCCCTCCACCGACAGCACCCATACTCACCAACGCCGCAACCCCAGTCCCCGCACCCAACAAATCCAAATCCCCAATCTTCTCCCAAACCGACTGCCCCTCAAACTCCTCCTTCATGGGCGGATCCGGCACACACCACATCCCCAAGACGGCCACAACCCCCAACCACACCGCAAACGCCCAAAACGTCCACGGCCACCACGCCAGCGCAAAAACCCCAGCAAACGCACTCCCCAACACACTCCCCGTCGGCGCACACGCCCCAAACACCGAAAACACCATGGCCTTCTTCCTCCCCGGCGCATACGTCGCGCCCAAAATCGCGACGCCATTCGGCAACAGCATCGCCGGCCCTATGCCCTGCAAGACGCGCGCAAACGTAAACAGCACGTGATTGGACCAAGCGCTGAAGCCCAAAACGGCAGACCAGACGCCCATCCAAGCGTAGCCGATCAGCAGCATGCGCTTGTAGCCGAAGACGTCGCCGAAGCGGCCGAAGATGAGGATGAAGGTGCCGACGGTGAGACTGTAGCCCGCGATGAGCCAGGGGAGTTGGGAGGGGGGGAGGGAGAAGTGGGACCCGATTTGGTGGACGATGGATTGGACGTTGCCGAGGCCGGCTTCTGGGGAGGGGGTTAGAGGAAGGGTTTGGGTTGGATTTGGTTGGGGGGGAGGGTTGGGGGGGGCGTACGGGTCAGGAGTTGGGCGCTGCAGACGAGGGATACGAAGAGGAATTCGCGGGTTGGGGAGAGGCTTTCTGCGATTGATTTTGTGCGCGCGAGGGCGAGGTCGTTCGTATCGTTTTGTTGTTGCATTGACGTTGCTGCTGGTGCGCCGGACGACGACGATGGGGATATGGAGGAGGCATCTTGCTGCTCTGCCTGCTCTGCCATTGTCACTTGTCAATTCGCATCCAACTTTTTTGTGAGTGGGAGCTCGTCATTTCAAGAACAAAACCGAGAGCGGATCCCAGTGACGACTGCTCTGTATCCGACGAATCAGCGTGCGAGTAGCTGCATCGCGTCAACGGCGGAAAGAGAGCCGCGCTTGCTTTGTCAGGGCGAAAAACCTCCAACGGCGCGGCGACCGGAATTGAAGATTACATTAGCTCCGCGCTCTGGATCTCGGGTTTGTGATTGGGATGACAAAATTTGGGTGGCCGGGGTGAGACGGAGGATTGGGTTGCGGGACGGTGCGAGGGAGGCCCACTTTGTGCCTTGCGGTTATGCGAGTGGTTCTTTCACGTGTGCAGCTCCGACACTCGGAGTAAAAGCATGGTATTATGAATATTTCCTCAGGTTGCTCCGGCAGCCAGTGCTGACATGGCTTCGACAAGCGGAAGCGCCGAAGGTGGATGGGTGTGTGAGAAAGAACTACTGCGACACTTATGAGAGGAAAACTTTTTTTTCTGTACAGACCACTACCATTAAATTAGTCCGAGGTACCCACAACCACAAAGTCTTTCACAACCGCGCTCCCATCCGCCAGCGCGGCAATCTGCTCTTCCGTACACGTGTTGATCGGATCCAATGAATAGCACTCGTTCTCTGGGCTCTCTGGTAGCGTGTTCTTCACATCGAAGCTACTAGCCGGGCCCTGGGTCGAGTAGTTACCAGTCACGCCGACCTTTCCCGTAGCAACGTCCTTGCCGAGCATGACGCGGTCGAAGATCATCGACACCGTCTCGGGCTGAAAGGCGCCAGCCGCGTGCCCGGCATCGAAGATGCGCGAGAATGAGATCTTGTCGTGCTGGCGGACGAGGCCGGTGCTGTGGTTGGAGGCCGTCTGGATGGACGCGTAGCCTGCAGAGCGGAAAGCGGGAGAAGATGGATACTCCATGGCGAGACTGACTGCCTCGCCGCCGAGCCCTGGGGCAGAGTTAGATGGACTGAATACTGGGGCTTGAGATGGTGAGCTTACAGTTGCAGCGATAGTCGCGATCGCCATAGATGAGTGCGACTTTTATCCCACTCTCGGCAACGTAGTTGATAGTATCGATGCTCACACGCATCGGATCGCCCGTCACGCCGAAGAAAGTGGTCACGATGTTATTGGCGCTGATGGAGAAGTTGACCGGGACACCCAGCTCCTCGCGCACCCATTCTTGATTGAAGAATGCAATCTCGTATTCAGGGGGAAACACTGCGAGTGTCTTTCGAGAAATGTCGAAGGCGTTGCGCTTGAAGAGCAGTAATGTCAGCCCGGAACTGGAACGTGGTGGAGGAGGACTTGATGACTTACACCTGATGTCGCAGTGTACGCGCCCTGAACGAATGTAAAGCAGAACTGTGTTGCTGCAGCGCATACCTCGTTGATAGTTTCATTTGTTCCTGCGTTTTCTACATCTGCCGGAGCAAGCGCACGGCATTGATCAACCAGATCGTTGCATCCACCCGCCTTTGTGATATTATTCATTGCTTCTTGATACACGTCCTCTGTTATGGCCTGGAGCCCGTATGTGTTGTTGAAAGCCATGTGAGGATAAAACGGCGCTTCAATCTTCGCATCGATGCACCCGTTGGTAAAACCCAGCGTGTCAAGGTTCAGGAGCGTCGCGTTGCGCAGGGGGGAAGCAAGCGTGCCATTACGAATGTTGCGATTCTGTGATTCAAAATGCGCCATGACGCCAGGAGCCCAATGTCCGCCGTACTGCACCTTGTCAGAATCTTGTAAAATGCAGCTTTACTGATGTTTCTGGTTACTTACCGAGTTGCTCCAGAGGCTCACACGGTCATCAGAAGTCTGGTATTCGGGGAATTCCTGCACCCAAAGCTGCGTGAACGTCCACATGATCTTGGCCGCATTTTGCGTCGTGTTTGCAGCAGCTCCAATATTCTGCGTTGGCAGCATGCCCTTTAAGAACGTCGCGTTGGTCTGCACTTCATCAAATGACCCATTGAGTGGAGTGATGGCTCCGGTCAGGGTGTCCAGTGTGCTTGCAACCAATTCGTCGTAGGAGAATCCAACTTGCACAGGCTGGTCTATATAGAGCATATTGACATGATTGTTCCATGACCATGGATTGCTCGTCGTGCTGTTGGAGTCTGGGTTGATCGTGCAAGGTCCGTTCTCGGCAATCACTCCTCCGAGTGCGGTGGTTCCAGGACCACCACCAATGTAGAGTGACAATGGTGCATTGCGAGGATCATTTCTGGCCTCTAGTCGTTGTTAGTATAGAGGTGGACACATGAGGAGTCAACAAGGCAAACGTACCGATGTACCAAAAGAACATGTTGGCGTCGTAGCTCGTAGCGCCTTCATCGCCATTGAGGATTGAATTCGGTAAATGGATATAGCCACTGAACGACCGGACACCTGGAGTAGTCTCGCATATTTGCACCTTCATCGAGTCAGTGCAATACGACGCTAATGTTCAGTAACACACACCTCTTTGTAGACAATGTTGGCACCAGGCGCTATCCTGGAATCGATGCGATGATTGTCGCAATCAGCACTGGCCCCTATCCATGGAAATAAAAGCGATATTATGGGATAGACGAGAAAATGTTTGGATGAAAACATGGCGAACTTTTCCACTCAACAAGATGTCCGTATCGCGTCTCGCTGTTCAGCGGCTCCATTATGTAGTTGGCCAGTCGACCCCCTAAATGCAGGGATCCAAATGGCCGCCCTCAGCCGTCACGGTAGAAGTTGTGCGTGTCGCTGCGTAGTCCTTTGGCTTCATTACACAGGGCATCTTCAGAAATAGCTCCACTAAGCCGGTTTGGGCGGTTGGGGCATTCTGATTGGTAGGCTCGCTTCGTTATCCGATGGCTGGGCTGTCCGTTGCAGGTGAAACGGCAACACCCTTCATCGCCCTAAGTCCGCTACGTCGGAAATGATGAATGCGACGTCGCAAGCGCAGGCGCAGTACACCCGAAAGCATACCTAGTAGTTTGTGTCGATGGACCTGCTGGTCAGGTATTGGACATTTGCACGCCCTTCCAGTTCCGCGTCTTCCGCTAAACCATGCACAAGTCCATCTTATTAAGCCTACTCTTTTCCACGCTCGCAAGCGTTACCTTATTTGTTAAATCCTCTAAAATATTCTTGTGTTGACCACTGCGAGATCTTAAACTTCTTGCGGCGCGTTGTCATCATCCTTGCACTTCTTCAACCAGAGAAATTTACGGCCAACCAACTCCGAACAATGCCGGATATCGTCGATATGAAACAGTTGAGTGCGCATACAATATAGGCTCTCAAAATCGCTGTTGATCCCAACCGTTCGTCTAGATTCACTTTAGGGAGAGTCACATCCACCGCGAAGCCCGAAGAGAAGCGCTAGGTCCCGTGGATCAGCTTGAAGGTTGTGTAAGCGTACCAAATAAAAGAGCCCCAACAAGAAGAAGAGCCAAAGAATAATTCACCAGCAGACCACATTTCCAAACAGACTCCCACCCTCAAAGTTGACGCCTGTTTTATTAGGATCGGTTTGCACGAAGTAGGCGAGGACGCGAGCCGGACTTTATAACCTAGCCGCCCATGTCACTGCAAGTTTCACGGAAGAGATCTAACGCGACCATCAATTGTCCCTGCCTTTATCCGTAATATACAAGAACATGGCTTCAGCAGGTTCTACCCAAACGCGGATGCCACTGCCCACAACATCACCCCCAGCTCAACTCGCCTAGCTGCTTGTCGTAGTGCCCTGCATAGGAGCGCTTGCAGAATCTGGCCCCCTATACTCTAACGCTAATGACACTGTTTGTGGCAAGACAGGAATTCAATGCGAGCTGTGTTTCTCTTAGCTGTCGTTTCTATAATTGAAAAGCGCTTCACCTACACAAAAACGACAACGACCACCGGACCTATTACTACAAGAGAGAAGCCAAGTATGAGAAGAATAAGTAGAATCCAAGATTTACATCGCATTGGGCGTTGGAGACCGGAAGAGTTATCCGACTGTGCGGCAGGTGGAGGCGGGTGCCTGGTGTCTGAGAGTGCATTTGCAGAAGGCGCGCCAAGATCGATGACAACGAAATGGCGGGACTATAGATTTTCAGTGTATGACCATGGAGAAAACGTATGGCAAGCAGGTAAAATTGAACCAAAGGGGATTCAGGAGCGTACATTGGAGGTGGAGAAAGTTTCTAATTCGTAGGCAGGCGGCGAATCACCCGGGTCATTGGTGTATGGTGGCGGTGCGTCAAGGGCGCTACTGCAATACATCTTCTCTTGCTTGGGCTGGAGAAGGGTCGTGTGATGCGGTGCTTGAATGTAGTATTGGCTTTGGTTGCGAGAGCAGGTAGATGCAAGTGGTGTGCGGCAAGAATAAATGACAGTGTGCGTATGAATCGTTTTATTTATCTGTGAGAAATTACAGTTTCGCCATTTGTGTGCTCTTTCCACGGTTCCTCAAGCGCTGGTACCGAATATGGCAGGCAAACAATACTCGGTCAAGGAAACGCCTGATGACATGCATTACTCGTGTGCAAAACTGAAGCGAATTTCGATAGTTATAACACTTTTCGACTGCGTTCCAAAGGTGGATTTGGAGGGCGCGTTGAAACAATTCGAGGTCGTGCTTTGCTGTGCCTTTGAAGGTCGGCCATGATTATTTTTGGTTGTAGCAACCTACGGTTGAACGCACCCATCAGAATGAAGTGGCCCAACATTCTTTCACCCTCCAAATATCTTTCGGATTGAAGCTGTTAAGAAGCTGCGAGATCAATTAAAGCTTAGGCTCAGTAGTCATGACACGATTAAGAGAATGTCATCCTTGCAATACATGTTGCTGCAACTTGGGTCTAGAAGTGATCAACTGTCGCATCGCGTTCTGCGCAACTCACCGACATCAACTTTCCGCGACTAATTTTGCATCGCGACTTGATAGGACATGGAGTGGAGATGGAAAAACACTTTGCCTTGAACTATTAGAATTGGCAAGCATCACAGCGGGCACAAATCCACTGCGTCATTGCCGTTTTCACCGCTAATCTTCAAGACGACCATTATCAACAACTTGAAACTGATGCATTCTTCGCCAGCCGCTGTCATGATACCGACCCACGAAGCTGTGAATTGCCATGCTGGGTGGTCCAGGCGTGGGTGGCCCACTCACTTTGGTATTGGCGCCCGTTGCGGGTTGCAGATCGATCGGCATGGGTGGTTTGCACAACGTCAGGTCATGGAGCTCCATGTTACTCAATAACGGCTGAGACACGTGCAACATATCGCCGGCGAGTTCTTTTGACCTGGTCAATACGAGTCTGGAAAGGCTAGAATCACCTGCTCGTCTCTACACTGGAAGACGGTATCAACCTCTACGGCAGTCGTCGATATCCCCGGCCAAGTCCAATGATTCCATCTAGAGACAGCACAAAGATGGCAGCAAGAAGCTGAAGGAGGAATCGAAACGCAAGACGTCGGGGACTTGCAGTGCAGTGCACCGATGTCTTGGCAGGAACGGAACATCGGGAACTGTCCGGTCCCACCAAAGTGGCTCTCTCCTTCGTTTGCATTCACCTCTCCCACTTTCGCCTGCCCATGCCTACCATGCCTCGCTGACTTCTCACTATGAAGCAGCCCACCCATTCCAGACCATGGAAAACTGGGGCGACCCGTGGGCCGACCATGTCGACAACCAACCTCCCCCGAAAATCGACGACGAGGTGAAGACACCACCGCTGCCCGTACAAAGAGCGCCAGTTGTTTTGAATGGATTCCTGGACGATGCAGGATGGGGGAACGCTGGACAAGAAGACGGATCCATGGCTTGGGCACCGTCAAGTGTCCCTCCATCTGACCACGCAACGACTTCGGTGACGCGCGTTCCCGACCCAAGCACAACGAACGATGACGAGCTGCCAAATGAAACCGGCCACACACTCAAGAAACAAAGTGGCATGTTCGAATGGAACAATGAAGGATGGGGTGATATTGAGCAAGGACATGAAATATCTCTCACAGACGTGGTAGTGTCCGAGTCCTCCGAATCTACCACCACGGTTCAGCCAGATGATGCAGGAGCGAACGAATCGCCCGCCCTGGACGCGTCGGTGCACGATGACGATTTTTCTACACGACCATCAACGTCTCCATCGGACATTAGCCACAATGAAAGGCTGGTAGAGTCACCGCGCACATCTTTCGAAGACGAACGTGTTGTCGGGGAAGGCAGAGGCCCTTCCTCGGAGACAAAACAACAGGATGATTCACAGCCACTGGACACCGGCGCGTATCCAAGCCCGGAAGCAACGGTTAAAAAGGCGCCGTTAGACGAAGACGACTTTGGTAATTTCGAAAACGACCACGCGGACGACAGCCACTCTGAATGCGATACGGCCTCCAAGGCCGATTCGGCTGTGAATGTGAGAGCTCCTGCCAAATCGGAGACCACAAGCGGCTCGGCCGTTGCCCCCATTGCCCGCGGAGCACCTTTGACGACTGGCCTAGCTGTGCCCTTGGATCAGTCGCTCATCGACCAGCTGTTTCCCGCATCAAAACCTACAGCAGATTTAGCCGAAGCTCTCGAGGACCCGATACATTCTACTTCTGCCCGCAAGGCCTGGTATCGCTTGACTCGGAAGCAAACGCTGCGCGAATTCAATAATGGCGGCAACGATGACAACTATGTGCGTATCAACTGGGCCAACTCGCAGGTCAGAAAAGATGTTGCCAAGATTGTAGGACGTTGGTCGTCCGAAGATCGCGTTTCCGGCCGTGGACATGGGCCAGGGGGCATGTTCAACTGGGACCGTGCTGGATCTGGTCCAGATCCCACAGCCTTGCATACACATTTACGAAAGAAGTCAGCAATGGCTGCGAATCTGACCAAATCCGCAATGCAGACTGTGCAGCCATTGTCAACCGAAGTACCGGCTGCCTTCACCTGGAGCACACCCACTGCTACGACTGGCCCGTGGAAGGAAGACGGGGGCCGCTCTGTATCATCGCCAGTTACAGTCAAGCATGATGCGGCTTCGAAAATTCAAGGCCAACATGCACGTACTGCATCTGCCGAGCTGACCAAGGAGATCCCGGCCAAAATCGTCCACAGCAGTTCTACCTCAAATTGGGGATTTGAAGAGGTTGACATTCCAGCCTCTTTGGCGCCAACAGGCCCCGCCTCAAATGTTAGCACATTCGTGTCTCCGCCACCAACTGCATCAGCGCCATCCTCATCGAGTTCCAGACATGAGGCTGCTGCATCTTCGTCAATGAATCTTTGGAATGATTCCGACGTCCCTGGCAGTACCGCAACAGTTGGTTCGCAAACACCTCCGCTTGCTTCCACAGAGTATGAATGGGGTGAGATGATTGGGTCCCCAACAGCCCCCAGTCCTCCGTCACCTTCTCAAGCATCTAGCCCGCCTAGCTCGGTTGTGCAGACTCCAGTCCGCACTATCCCTGTCGCAGCTTCAACAGAAACCCCCGCATCGATCAATTCGTCTCCATTTGGTCCACTCGGCCCATCGCCCTCTGCACAAGCAGCTGCCGCTAAGGGTTCCAACCCACTTGTTCGTCTTAGAGGCACAGTATCCCCTACCTCATCCAATTTCAAGTTTAATAGTTTTGTGCCTGAAAGCGTCGAGCAGGGACCTGTTGGACCTGGGCTGCTGAAAAAGCGGACAGATTCCAAGTCGCCCTCTCGGACCTTGAAGACCAACACAGATGTCGCCATCAATGCCGAATCACTAGGCGGCTCACTAGGTGGTGTAGATGATGAGATGCCTGCATCTGAATCCCCCATCTCGAAGCCAACTACTGCAGAAGCAAATCCTGTGTCGCAGGAGATAGCAACCACCCCATCTGATCTCGATTTCTCCATCTTCGAATCCGGACCGCCTGCCGCGCTGCCTCACGCGGAACCTGCTCACAAGTCCCTTGATCCCACGGACCCATGGTCCATCTTCGACACCCCAGCCCCACCTCCACAGCCCGAACCCACACCTTTCGTTCGTCCGCCAGCTCGATCAGCGACGCCGCCGTCGATGCAGCCTCTTACGGGTGCGACGAATGCTGCTCAGCGACGAAAAGTCGAAGAGGACGAAATTATCCAGAATATTCTTTCCGGACTGCCGGATCTGGCGTATATGTTGAGGCGGTGAGAGGAGATGGTGCTCTGCGTCTTGCATCTTGTATATGTGATATGAAGAGATCAATACGGTTGGAGGGTTTTTGCATTGAGCCTGGCGTCTTGGGTTGGTGGTCTGCATTGGGTTTTCTCTTTTTGGCGATGTTGATACTGTAGGAACATGCCTTTGGCGTTGCAGATGTCTTTTCGTCTCTGAGATATATATTCATCGTCACGCATTACGCTATACAACAAAATAAGAGTGGGCCGCTTTGCATGTATAGATGTTAAGTCGTGTTCAGTGGCGAAGACAAGATGAGCGAGCATGCCAGGGTATGTGAGCATGCGTTGCAGGGGGGGGGGGGGGGGGGAAGTGTGGTTGCTTAGAAATGAGAATGGAGTATAAACAATTCTTAAGCCACTGAGCCGGCGTTTTACAACCCACGGGCAAATCGTTCTAGTTTTCGTACAGCCATCTGAAGCCAGAACGCGAAGATGTACAAAACGCAATTTCTCCCTCCCTAAACTCACGCCCTCTCTCCCCTCCCAATCTCCAAATCTTCCCTCACCTCCGACAACGCGCCCCTCTCCTCTTCCTCCTCCTCCTCATCTCCATCCGCACTCACCTCCTCACTCCCTTCCTCCTCATCGCTACTCTCAGCCTCCATACGCACACCCAATAGAGACTTTGCCTCGTCCTTCCCCAACTCAGGCTTGCGCTTGCGCTCAAAGTCCTGCGCATGCGCACCCCAGACCACAGTGCTGACCCTGGACAAGCCGCGCGCGAGCGGGCTCTCTCCCGCACCATCTCCGTACCCAGCTAAGCGGCGGCGGCGCGACGCCTCGGAGGAGCGCGTGCGCTGCACCTCGAGATCTCCGGGAGCGCTGTTGGCGGCGTGCAGCGACGCGGTTGCCGTGAGCGAGGCCGGGGTGTGCGCCGACGGGGCTTGGCCTGGAGTGCGTTGGGGTTCGTGGTCCGCGACGCCTGCGACGCGCTCTAGCTGGTCTTCGCTTTCGCGGGCTGAGATTTCCGGCGTGGGTAGGTCGTAGGGGAGGGGCACGTCTCGGGCGGCTCGGAAGCGGGTTACGTTTGTGCAGTGCTCGTTCTCGACGCGGAAGAGGGTCCACATTCCTCGGCGGCAGACTTCGGAGAGGGCGACGGTGAAGGAGAGGATGGTGCTGTGTTGGGTTTCAAAGGGCCAGATGGCGTAGGGGATCCAGTTGAAGCGGAGTATCGGGTCGACGATCATGGCGACGTAGTACATCCATCTCTTCTTGTAGCCCCGAGTTTTGCGGAGGTAATGGTATTTTGGGTCGCCGAGGGACCAGTCCATGAAGACGTCCCAGATGCTGCAGTAGATGGAATTGATGACTGCAAATGTGACAAAGGTTGCACGGGTGTGTGTATTTCGATTGAGGCGATAGAGCGAAAGGGTGACGTAGAAGAGGATGGTTGCCGTGTATTTTCCGCAGTTGACGAGGTGTGGGAAAACGTTCCGGGTGTCGTGGTAACGATGGATACATTGCAGGGCGCGCCAAATGCCTGGAAGGGCAGTGAAGAAGCCGAGTAGACGGGAGTTGGACGAGTTGCACTGCGAAGGGTTGCCAAACTTGTGCGCGTACAGGCAGAAGAAAAGTTCGATATTCTAAGCGCGTTTAGTAAGAAGGAAACGCGTGATTAGAGAGCACTTACACCCATTGTATATGTCAGAGAGCAGAACATATCCCCGAGATAAAAGTCTCGAAACTCGACGCGGTATAGGCCGGCGAAGAACAATCTCCACTGCAAGGTGTCAGCGACAACGACAGCAAATCACCAGGAGCACTTACACATGAATATAGCAGCCAATATCTACTCCGATAATAGAGAACTGGTAGAGGACAGAAGAGAATCATGAATGCTACCCCTATCAAGATGACAGGGTAATACAAGTACATCGTGTCGCTGCCAAATTGTCTAAAATTAAGCCACATGAAAAAACCGAGAAGGAATAGAAAGAAACAAGGTAACTAGAGACAGGTAAGCACTAGTCTATGCAGTAGCAGGGCCGCCACTTACCTCTGCAAGTTGCCTCCAGTCAACGTGGTGGCGGGTATCATACTCGAAGACAAAAACGTAGTTGATCTTGGATTCATGCCAAACTCGACATGCTAAGCAGAACAGTATGAACAAAACGTTCATAAGAAAATATCCTGCGTATATCTATATTTGTTAGTATACGGTCTTTAGAACGAGCCAGTATACTCACTTGCAACAAGTAACTTGTATCCGACGCAAGGGCCGGATCGTCCGAAAATAGCAGTTCAGCCCCATAGACGAGTCCTTGAACGCCGAAGACAAGACCAGCTGCCAAGCTCAAGCCGTTGCGGAACGAAGTTTCAGTATAGTCGCCTGCTCGCGCTACTTTGATGCGCAGCTTGCCAATGGCAACCTTGTGGTTTCCCTTCTCAAAATACCTCGCATAAAGGTCTTCCACTGCGCGAATGTGGCCTTCAATAACGTCGCTCTGAACGAACCAAGCCATGTTGACCTTCTCCGTCATATACCGCATTGACGGCCTTGCATTGACAGTCTTGTCGTACTTTTTGTTAATCTTGCGAAAAGCTGTTCGATTCAAGAGCGAGTACGACTTGAGAAGCTCTAGACCGCGGTAGTATTCTTGCAGGGCAACTTTCAGCTTCTTTCTCGCAACATTGTACGATACGTCTGGTATTTCTGGACGCCGAACATAGTCACGTCGGCCGTCTGGATGTTGTGCAAAGTCTGGTGGGGTCGCAAGCTTGTTCATTGCCTTTGTTGACTTTCCGTAGCGACCTGCCTGGACCGCTTCGAGAGCAGCATCAACGGGGTTTGTCCACGACATACGGCCTTCGGCGGCGCTATTCGGCCGATTATCTTCAGAGCTGGAGATTTGTCCATTATTGACACCGCCATAAACGGAAGACTTTCTCCCCTCTTTTGCTTTGATCTTCGCAGTTTGTGCTGCAATGACCTCATAATTACGGCGGTCATTCATGATATGTAGCTGCTCTCTCAAGACATCAAGCCTTTCCGTGGCTTCTTGTTCCTTCAACTCGTAAAAGGCCTCCACTTTGTCCAGTTCCATGTCTAGGAAATGAAAGAACTCGGCCTGGCGAAAATCTAAGTCTCGGTAAGCTTCCAAGGGAACGTCTCCAGGACTCGCAGGCGGCGAAGCTTTGCCAGTCAATGAGAATGCCCTTTTCCATGCCGGGCGAGCATCAGACACTGCTGGTGGGCCAGGAGTCGAATTGATTCTCTTAGGTGAAAATATGCTCCTGTGCCTAAAGGGCAGGCTGGCCGAGGGCCTGTGTGGAGACCTGGTCTTTCCAACCTCGAAAGCGTTCTGCGCGTTGTCTGGCGGCAACTGCACGGTTTTGGTTTTGTTGTTCACAATCGCAGAGGGGCCAACACGAGACGATTCCGGGTCCAGCGCCGCACCAGGGAGCTTGAGAGAGGGCGGAGCAGCTTTGCGCCTTCCATTATCAGGAGGTGTTGCAATCGTGCTACCGTACTGTTTTACGCCTGGGAAAGCTTGCCCTCCATTGAGAGGTTGCTCCTCGGGGCTGCGACGAACCTCTCGAGCCAGCGATGACTTGCTGCCATTGGCCTTTCCATTCGTATTATGTGTGCCTGTAGCCTTTAAGTCGTGAGGACCAGGTTCTTCCTCTGGGGCTCGCAGTGTTTTGTCTCGATTCACAAAGGAATACCTGGGGGCGTTGTCGAATGGGGACGGGGTGAAGGTAGTGCCGCGACGGCGAAATCGCGGAGTTTGATTGACAGTTCGGAGGGCGCGATTGACTGCTCTAAGTTTCTTCTTCCCATGCTAGAGAGACGATCAGTGGGAAGGCGCAGGAGGAAGACGAGGCTGGGAGGATTCGTACTTTGTAATCGAGATATTTGAGGCGCCACTCAGGGACACAATCGCGATCGAGTTCTCTGGACAGACTTCAGCGCAAAGTATATGGGCAGATGCGCCATTGATGATCTCACTTTGCAAATTTCATATTTGTGTGGTGATCTAACGAGACGGGCACAGAATATCGAACGGGTGCGTGTTTCTCAGCGACTGCATTGGAATGCGGCCATGGGTGGGACCGATGGGAACAATAAAGGGTTGGCCAATGTGTCGCTCAAAGGCTCCAACGTGTCCGGACGTGCTACGTGTGCAGCTGGATTGCGAGGGTGGGCGCAGTGTTTGAAGGCTCGCGACATCGCGTCTGGGCGAAAGCTCAGACCAAACCCCGCCGTGTGCGATGACGTTGCTGCGATGCCGACACGGAACGATGTTTTTCACCAATTGAAACGCAGAAGACGTGCAGATGGCAAACGCATAAAAGTTTTGTTTGATTTGGTCACGTCTATTGAAACTGCCACTCTAACAGAGGCCAGTGCATGTCCGAACCTTGTCATCGCTACCACCCGCGTCGCTCAAAGTGCTCGTGACGACCGTACTGGTTCGGGTCGTACTGATCGGCATTCTGGCCTTCGATATAATGCTCGTCGTACATGCGCTCGGCATTCTCCTGTGCCTGCTCTTTGGCCTTTCTCCTGTCAAACCAATCCTCCCCTTTAGTCTCGGCCAGCTTGTCGACCTCGGCAGCAGCGAAGCCAGCAAGCATCTCCTTGGCGAACGCGTGAGAGACGGGTTTACCTGAGAGCTCGTGTCAGCGCGCTTTTGATAGCAGCCTCTGGGTGTGTCACGTACCCTCGTTGCGCTGATGGTCTTCGAATGCTTTGAACCCAGCGAACGCCGCACCTCCCGCTACAAGCTCGTGGCCGAAACTCGACTTATGCTGCTCGAACTGAGGATTATCGTACACTTGATCGTACGCATCAGCAGATTCGCCTAGTACCGTTTGAGTCAATTGTTAATCATAGCAAGACAGCACTTGCTAGCACACGAGTTTACTGACCCCAACCGAACGGCATTTTGCAGACTGGACTGGAATTTGTCAACGGAATAATATGGACGAGAGAGCTTCAAGTCTATGCAAACAGGCTGCCGATGAATTGGCGGCATCAGCGGGGATTATATACCTGCAGGAGAGAGTGTCTGCACCAACCCAGGGGCAAAATGAGCGCATAGTTGTCGTCATTCACGACCGCGCCCCACGCATGTCCGCGTATCAGGAGCAATGCCCCTCAGCTGTGAGACCATCTTAGCTACTCAGGACCCTTTGGCCAGTAGCGTGTCAATGGTGTGGCATTGGAATCCGGAATCCTGGCTCGCTATCACGTGCAGGCAGCGTCTGGCTCGATGCAATTGGACTTCATTACCTGGATGCTTCCGCCGGAGCTTGAATATGCGTCCAAAGTGGTCTAGATGCATGCGCGTCTTCTGTGCAATGAGCGGGACGACCGGCATGGACAATCAAGCTTTGTCAAGCTTTTGGTAAGCTTGGCAGAAGGCTTAGCCATTTTTGCTGGCATCCTTGCATCTCACCTGAATGGATGCATCTTAGCAATGAAGCGTATCCAACGTTCCTTGCTTTGAATCAATATCAGTCTCAGTCAATGGAGAGTCGACTTCATGTTCCCCAACACTTGCCTGCGGCTGCCGTGGAGACATTGACGAGTCGCTTGGCAGGCGGATCTCCCGATGATCATTGTGTCAGGCCGCGACCACACACTCACGACATTAGCCTGCGCAAAACGAAGAAGCCATGCCTGGTCGTCTTCCTACTGCCGCGGACTTTTCCACGTCACTAATTTTGAGCATCACGCCCCGTAAGCGCCCTCAGATGGAATCGAGGGAAAGTACTGACGTGCCTAGCACCCAGCGCACAACGGCCTACGAACGTGCTCGTCCTCCTCCACGGCCTCGGCGACACCAATGCCTCTTTCACCAAGCTGGGTCAGCAGATGAACCTTTCGGAAACCGTGTGCATATCTGTTCAAGCGCCCAACCCCCTTCCCTTCGATCTCGGCGGATTTCACTGGGGCGATGACTTGCAATTCGATTCGAACACAGGCGAGATGGACGTCGATACGGGCTTCAAAACTGCGACGCGAATAGTGTTGGAGAACGTCATTCGGGAGGGACTCATTCAAAAGTGTGGCTACAGAGCCCGTGAGATTTTGATTTTTGGCTTTGCACAAGGCGGAATGGTAACGCTTCAGGTCGCCGCAGAGCACGAAGGTGAAGAGCTGGGTGGTGTCATCAGCATTGGAGGCAAATTACCGTTATCATTGCCTCTCAAGGCTTTGAACAAAAAGAGCAAAACTCCTGTGCTCGTGTGCAAAGGATCAAGAGGATCTGTTGTCACAGAAAGCGCGATTACTAAGCTGAAAGATGTCTTTGAATTTTGCGAGATCAGGGAGTGGAAGAAGAACGGCGATGGCATGCCTAGCAATCGCGAAGAGATGCTTCCGATTATGGAATTCCTCGCTCGTCGGCTGCGAAGCATGCGGGGAGTGCCCGGTGGTAGCGTGGAGTTGACCTGAGTGCTGAAAATGCGTTCAGAATATGATCAACTCATTTACAATCTAACATGGGCCTGCAGAGCTTCACGATGCTACTTCGACACGTTGAGTTCAACCTTCCTCCGCCAAAGCCGGCAATTCAATGGGCAACAATGGAGGTAGAAGTATTTGGCTTGGCCAGATAACAGAGCAGCACGCAGTACTTCTCACGAACGGGAAATACAGATATCAAAACTAGGCTCTTGTTCAGATACATAATTTTCAGTCAAGCTCATGGACGCCATTTCTTGTCACGTGTTCTCTCCGAAGTCGGATTGCGCCTGCCTCATTGCTTTGCTACGTCATCGCGTCTACGGTTGCTTTGCAGATTGTCCCAACCAACACCACTCCTGCAATCTGTCGACGGCTCATTACTCGCTACTGTCGAAGCCGCGACCATGGTCGTCCCGCGAAATTCCTTACGTGGCTTTCTAAGCCAGGCCAAAGCAGCTCTGCGCACGGCGCTTGATTCCAATGAAAAGATCACGTTTGTGATTGGCAATGAATCTGCCGGCAAGTCAATGCTCCCAATCCTCCTTGCAGTGGCTAATGACATGACAGATCTTGATTCAATGACCTGCTCTGTCCTGTACGCTTATCTTCGTTCCATGGCGCCACCATGCAATGCATTCTCGCAGCTGTACGTGCCAGTTACCAATATTCCTTCCTCAGGCATTCAACTTCGCCCGGAATTTCTCGCGCTGTTCCGCCACGCAAACATTGAACCCAGCCACCTGATAACGCTCGACGATCTGCCGGATCTGTCAGTCATACAGTCCAAGCTTCGCCCTGAGAACACGAAGTGGATCTTGGTTGATCACAACAGCCTGCAAGGAAAATTAGGAAAAGTGTACGCCAGCCGAGTCGGAGGGGTCATAGATCACCACGAGGATGAAGGAAATGTCCCGACTGACACTGGAGACGAGCCTCGCCGAATCGAGAAATGCGGGAGTTGCACAAGTTTGGTCACGGAGTACTGCCGCCAGGCGTGGGACTCGCTCTCGACATCTGCGACGTCTTCGGGTGCTACCGCCGGACAAGGCGGCGACCTATCAAGCGACGATGCCGTCACCACAATCTGGGACGCGCAGGCCGCTCAGCTTGGATTGGCAAGCATTTTAATTGACACAGCAAACCTCCAATCCAAGGGCAAAACAACCGAGCATGACACGCAAGCGGCCGAGTATCTCGAAGCAAAGATCAATTCTTGTCCCAAGCTCTCGTCCTCATTCGACCGCAGCTCGTTTTACAGTGAGATTGATTCTGCAAGGAGAGACATTGGAGGGCTCAAGCTGCAGGACATACTAAGAAAAGACTACAAGCAGTGGGACCAAGGAGACCAGATACTGGGGGTCAGCGCAGTGGTCAAGGCGATTGATTTCATGCAGGAGAAGGCCCGCGACGAAGCAGACACGCAGTCGCTCGACGGTGCTTATCTTGAAGCGCTGCAGAGGTTCTCCATGGAACGCGACCTCGACCTGTATGCTGTCATGACCACGTCTACCTCGTCAGCTGGCGACTTCCAGCGGGAGCTATTGGTTTGGGCGTTCAACGAAGAGGCTGTCTCGGCTGCAAAGAAATTCGCCGACAATGCTCGAGAGGAGTTGGGCCTCGAGGACTGGCACGGGTCCGTCGGCAAAACAGAGGCGCACGATGACAACAAGCAGTGGTTGAAGGTTTGGTGGCAACGTCAAGTACAGCATAGCAGGAAACGTGTCGCTCCCTTGCTCAGGGAAGCCATGAGTTGAGTTGACAATTACAACCGACACATGCCGTAGCTAAGCTCCGAATCGCGCGGTCATCGTGTCTCCCCTGAGCAATTTGGCGGCGATGTTGTTTTTAACAAGGTCGATGAGGTGTCGTGCCCGGCCAGACTCTGGCGAGGATCAGCCGGCTTGTTGCCGGTTTGGTAGAATGTAAGTCGCATAGCGGCGGTTGGGCAACGTGAGCATCAGCCCAATGCATTTCGTGCCCAAGCACAAATGGCATCCGCGAAGCATCCCGGAACTGGTGGAGCGGGGTGGATCGCACGATGCGGCACATGGCAATGGGCCAGGGCGACCCAGACTGCAGGGCCCGCGGTCGTATTCGCTGCCGAACTGCCTCTTCGCAGCGGAGAGTGGAGCTGTGTGAAGGAGTGGAGGTGGATGCTCGGCGGCGACGACGGCTGGCACAGGCAGTGGGTCTGGGTTTGGTAATACAAATGCAGGCGTGAATTGCCCGTCACAGACACAGAGAGCAGACGACGGTGCAGTCAGATGGCGGCGAGGGTTTCTTTTGCGTCTCCTGTTAGCTCCAAGCACGTAGTGCTGCAGAGGGAAAGGGTCGCAGGCGGACATGGGGACAGGCAAGCGTGCGCTCCAATTTGACTTCACTCTAGCGATGCAGCTTGCTGGAAACAGCAGTTCCCCAGTCGGCCGGGGGCGAGTGGGACGCGGCATTTTGGTATGAAGGAGTTTTTGACAGCTCGGTGCATAGGCGCGCAGCTCTTGGGACTGCCAACACATACATACACCTGCCCCGTGCAGACGATCCGCGCCTGAGCATCGCTGGCCCCTCGTTGCAGACGTCGCCGTGGTTTGGGCAGCCGACTGGCTGTCGGCGGCCCCTATTTGCAGGTTGCAGGTTGCAAGCAAGCTGATGCGGGCTTTTTGCGGCGACGACTTGTCAGATGGAGCGGACGAGGCGGTCGCAGAAGGGGGTCGGCGCCGAGGCACGGCGGGAGCCCCGTCGCGCGATCTGATGAAACGGGTGGAAACGGGTGGCCGAGTGGACGCGCGGGGCGGGGATGGCTGGCTTTTGCACCTGGTTAGGGGACGCGTGGGCGGCGAGGCAGCTCTCTTTCACCGCCGTGCCAGGCTCTGCCAGGCTCTACCAGCTGAGGCGGCGAGGTGGGACGCTGCAGCGCGCTGGAAACGGGCGTCGCGGTGCAGTCGACGCGGGGCGTGATTGGGCGGTGAGGGCCATGGTGCCAACGCACACATGCAAGACATAGTCGACCCACGGCGGGCATCGCTGGTTGCCACCGCGCTGCTGCTGCGAGCAAAAAGATGATGGACTCAGATGGAGCGCTTGCCCTGCCTGCCCCTCTGTTCAGCCGCCCTGCCGTCTCGCCTGCTGCTGCGATCGTCGCATCCGTCTCGTGTGTCTCGTGTGTCTCTCTGGTCGAGGGCTTCGAGGGCCGCCAAGCATCCCTCGCTTCGTCGCTTCGTTCGCTCCTGCCGCTCGCTTGGGCGCCTGCCTGGTCGTGCCTGCCCTGTCCTGCGGTCTTGCCTGCCTGCCTGCCTCCGCTATCGATAACAGAGGTCGCGACTGCTGTGTTTAGGGTCGTCGCTGCCAGCGCATCCTCAGCGGCTCCTGCTGCCCTGGCCCCGTGTGTCCTCGTCGCCGCCCAAAACCCTCCACTCCTCGGCCTCCATCTGGCAGCCATGCTGCCGTAGAGGCTCCAGCCTGTCCACTGCCCTCTGCCCCGCCAGCGCCGCTCTCATGGCGATAGGATGATTAGAAGAAACCAACAGTCCGCCTCGCCGTCGGCGCAGGCCCGCTCTACTCCCCGTACGTGTGCTCCCCAAATCACTGCTGCTCCCTATACCGGCCCCTCTCCAATCGCCTCGGGCCGGATCAATGCGCACACTGTACGATGAGTTGGCAGTCCTTCACTGACCACACCCAGCCCCCGTGTCCCCGACCGTCACCCACGCCTCTTCTAGAAGCCATACGCCCTCGCACAACACCGAGCTCCACGACCCTCCCCTCGAGGTCCCGCTCCGGTCCTCCAGTCCTGCCAGGTCGCCGTCACCCACGTCCCTCAAGCGTCCCGCGTCAGCAACGATGGGAAGTCGACCTGGCGGAGCCCACGACAACAATGAGAGGCCATCGTCCAGCTCCCAACGACCCGCCATGCCCCCCTCCATGTCTGCCCCCGCCGGCCGCCTGCCTCGTCTTCTGCCCGCAGACTTGTCCCACTACACCGATTCCTACCTCCCGACCGCTGCCATTCCAACCTCGTCTACCTCTCTCGCAGAGCTAGCCCATCTGATCCGCCTGCAAGGCTACCAGGAGCAGAGAAAGGCCCATTCTCGCGTCAGACTACATAGATGGCTGGTGTCGAGCGCACTCTCTGCGCGTCTAGTGCACTGCGGAGAGCTTGCCTATCGCACCCTGGTAGACAACTTTAGGTCGGATGACAAGAGAAGCTTCTCTACCCTGTATAATGCCATTAACGACGTTCGGAACTCGTGCGACGCCACTCGACGATATGCATTATTGGAGCCTGACTTAGACATGGGAGTATCAAAAAGCACGCGCATCGACAAGTGTCTGTCCTTTTCAACCTTCATGAACGAGGTTCCCTCGAAAATATTGGATGACCTGCTGGGTTTCCTTTCGGAAATTCGCACCAATCCAGATTTCCTTGCTACTCGCATTCTCAATTTGTCTCAGCAAGAGCTCGCTTCCTTAACGTCTTTCCGTCAAGCCTTGGATCCCATTGACTCGGTAATGGCCATGCAAGCCAGGGGCAAGGCCGTGGGCTCTTCCCAGAAGCCCAACCAGTCCGGTCCAACTCCTGTGGAGCGTCTCCTTTCATTCCAGAGGCACGACCCGTTGGCAGCTCTCATCTACACCATCTTCGCCAACTCCTCGGGCCCAGACTCCGCAGAGGATCTACGTCGGACCGATGTTTGGGCCACCACGTGCGCCAAGCTCATCATGGAGTCCAAGCCCGGATCGGACAAGTTCATCAAGACCGTCCTTGACACCTGGGCTGGGATGAGAGAATGGCCTGGCAAGGCCAATCTGGAGCTTTACCTCATGCAGATGCTCCAGGAAGGTCAGTTCCTGCTGGAAAGAGCCGATGAGCAGCCCACGCGGCCTGTAACCCAGCCTGCGGTCAGGAGCACCAAAGATACCATTGCTGCAGATGATTTCTTTGAAAAGGCCGTGAAACGCCTTTTCGAGGTTGTAGATGACGAGCCAAGCGCAGGTGGCATCCCCGAAGGCGTTTTAGAAATCGGAAACGCCATCTTGCGGAAGCTCGATGAATCCGGGAAGACTTTCCGCAGGGGAGCTCAGAATTTCTTTACCTCTCGTTGGCTATTCACCACATTTCTCATGAACGCCATCATCCACCCCGAGGCAAGTTCATTTCTCGACCACTTGGTATGTTCCATACTAATGCGTTTTAGACTCATGGTATCATGATTGGTAGCCACATCAGCGAACATGCACGTCAAAAGATTCTGAAGGAGATTGCTATTCGTGCCCAGAAAAATGTCTTGGACATGACTTACAATCTGTGAGGACTCCTCGCAGCAACGTTACCCCGGCGGAACTGATGTATGAGTAGAAAACAAGCCGCGCCCGTACTTCCAGAAATCAAAGGACATATAGAAAATATCCTTGCCCGATTCAGACCGCACAAGTCACACGCCAAACCCGTCTTGCTGCCGGCCAAGGCAATCACTTCCCCGCGAGAAACTGTAGAAGTCCAACCCTTTATCGTAGTCTCTCCTGCTGACATCATAACCCTGGTCAACACTTTGTTCCCGGAAAGGCGCCCTCCGTCCAACCACTTTGAAAAGGACGCACAGCGTCGCAATGGTCTTGCTTCTTCGGCTTCTTCGATTTCCGGCATCTCCATGCCTTTCCAGACAAATTCTACGTCAGCAGGCGATTCGAGCTCCATACTTAGTATGAGTGCTTCATCCATGACTAGTGACACCACATCCCGCGAGCCTTTGCTCATCGATGCAGCAGGTCATCCGATTGATCGCACTCTTCCTTTGGAGGAAAATTATGTTGAGAACTCCAAGATCATTGCGCCTACAGAAGACTATGGTAGACGTCTGAGAATGGCTTGTTCCGAAATGTCGCGCCTTTTAGGTGCCGATGTTTCGTCTGGCTCGTGCCATCCCTGCGCTGAACGATGGGCTGTGCTGTACATTTCCCCAGACGGGAAGCAGCTAAAGCCGCGTATGCGCAAAGACTCTGACGATGAGTACGACCACAGCGACGACTCTCCAGACAGCGACAGCAGCGATGGTAGTGATGATGAAGGCCAATCCAACGTTGACTTGAGGAGCGATTACCACCAACTCAAAGACGCGATCGCGAAGTTGGTTGAGGAATACGAGATTCCAAAGGAGCTGGCTCCCGACAGCGAGTCGAAGAATTTCAGCAATCGTACATCGGCTGTTCGAAGCCGAGGAGGACGTCTTGTCCGCAAGGAGAGCGAAAACCTTGGCTCGAGGAACCCGTACAATAGCCAGAGTCAAAGTCAGCTCACCAACATGATCTCCGGCCAGAGGAACCCAGCACGACACCGCTCTCCCCAACATTTGCGCAGCAATAGCAATCCCCAGATGTCTGACAGTTCCGAAAAGCCGTCTGTCCTTGTGACGATGCTAGAGATTGCCATGAGTCAGAGTCAGGCCCGATCTGACTTTGTCAGCGCACACCTCTACTTCAAAACGCTGCAGATACTTCGAAAGTTGACCTCGCCGTCACTTGTGAAGAATGGCTATGCTGCGCTTCTCAATTACTTTGCGCGAGGCCCTCGCGATTCTCTCGGCAAGGCTGTCAATGCCATTGAAGAATTCGAAGCCTGGTTTGTGTGGCTCAAGCAATCTCAAGAGCGCCATGATGCCGCCATTGATGACATGATGTCGGGCTTGAAGAACCTGCGAGACAAGATGTGGTACATCACCGATGTACGCAACTCGGGACCTTACGAGGAGGCAAAGAATGTCGCCGCAGCACTCAAGATCATGGGACAGCCCACGAAGACTCTAGACGGCAGACCAATCCAGTCTCACCGCCCTCGAAACTTTTCAAAGTCCTCGTCGAACAATTTCTTGCTCAAGACCGAGGCCCAGATGGTGGACATCATGGCCGCCCCTGCCGACTTTGGCGGACCCAACAAGCTCTCGGACGAGCAGTCAGACGTCACTCTCAAGTGGCTCGTTCAGTATGGCGTCGAGAACTTCTGCAAAGGCGAAGAGCGCATCCATCGTTTCTGCCTGGAGGTCGACAAGTGCGTCAACAAGATTGTTGGCGACGGTATGATGGATGGGCCTGTGCTCTGGTCAAGCGACTTGTACAAGCGAGACAAGGAGGTTCTCGACAGCGGCCGGCAAAAGGGTGACCTCTTCCTCACGGGTGTTGGTACTCTCTCCATCGCTGGTGACGAAGAGTATGAGACCAGTGGCCGGCCGGGTTCCCGCAGCCTCGACTTTGCCCAGCGCCCAAGCCAAGGCAGCCTGCGGTCTCTTTCGCATCGCAACGGCTCTCAACAAAGCTTTGATCTAAGCCCGTGGGCGAAGGGCACGCCGGACCCCTACGACTTCTCTGGAGCCACAAGCCCCATTCTCGCAATCGACACGTCTACGACCTTCTGGTCACCCTTTCAAACCCAAGCACAATCTCCGACTAGCACTGCTAGCATTCGTCCTCGCACTGCCTCCTCATCCAAGGGGACGGTGATGCTCAAACAATCTGCGACTGTCAACGAAGATAAGCGACGGTTCTTACTGGACCTGAAGCAAACTTTGACTGGACTGCTTCTAAGTGACCTGGGCATCACGGTGTTTGGTCATGGCAGCGAGACTGATGCCTGGTTCTCGGGCGACCTGGGAGAAGATTGTCTCCAGCGCAAGGAGGACGAGGACCGACGTCGTAAGAGAGCGCTTGCAAGGAAGAAGAGCATGAAGAGCCTGCGAAATTCGGCCCGCATCGAGCAGCGGTCTGGGCCTCTTGAAGCGCTCGGGCGCAACGAGCGAAGCCAAGCAGCCCCTCCTGTCGCAACACTTCAACATGCACCCGCGTCTGATTCGCACATGTCAGCTGGCGAACACTCGTCGTCCACTGACTCCACCACACGGTCATCTGGAGTGGCCGCTGCGAAGAAGGCCGGCCTGCTCGACTTTCCCTACAACGTTGCCTATAGACGCCTACTGAACAAGTTTGCGACACATCCAAATCCGTTCTCGAAGCTTCATGCTCTGTATGAGCTTGAACTTCTCATCGTTGCTTCTCTCACATCACGCTCCGGTCGATCTTTCAACAACCGCCGAGAAACCCTTCCACCAGTTCCTCAGTCACCCACTCTCGGCGCCATGCCAGAGCTGAGTTCTCGTGAACCAGTAGCCCAAGTCTCCCGCGCCCAGAACTTGGAACAAGCCATTGCCAACTGCGAGGAGCGTCGCTCATATACCATGAGCCAGGACAGGGTCGGCACCAGCTCACCTGGTCCGCAGCGCAGTGGTGCTCGCTCTCCCGTTGGCCCTCCTACTACTGATATGATTGTTGAAGTCTTGCAAGGCCTATTCCGCGACTCGGAAATTCGTCCAAAGACACTCTTCAGGGACCTTCAGTATATTGCTTCGTTCGTTCCTGCACAGATGCTCGACAAGACGGCCCGTGGCAAGGCTTTCTGGGATGTCGGCCTCGCTGCCCTCGGGCTCAAGCAGGACATTTGCCGCATCATGGTCGAGTTCGTTGACGATATCGTTAACCAGAACTCGAAGAGAGACCCAGTCGTTCAACAGCACCAGAATGGCGCGCTGGCCCATCAGTCAGGCACGCCTTCGCGCACTGGATCTACCCCGCCAGTCGACGAGCCGGCGTCTCGCTACACCATGGAGGATGCTGCTCGGATGCTACTGATTACCGCTAAAGAGGGTGATGCCGTCGCCGAGCGCGAGCTTGCTATCTTTTACCTCACCACACCTGACATTCTACACCGAGCTGTGCTGCCACTTACCAAACCCCGCGATGTCTTCAAGACCGAGTTGCTCAACCGCGAGAGGAAGGCGTCTCAGGATTCAGCTAGGAGCGACCCAATGACCATGTGCGTCGCCCAGCACTGGATGGAGCAATCAAAGCGTGGTGGCGATCAGCTTGCGACCAAGTATCTGCGCGCTCGCGACGAGTTCGAGAGCATCCCTTGAGCGCACCTGCCTTCTGCTTCGGGCGCACACATGTTGGGCACATAGATCGGATATACCCTGATGGATGACACGGCCGTTCCGCTTCTTTTATTTATACCCCAACGCTCCCGCATCATGTTGATTTCGGATTTTTGAGCTGCTTTGCATCACACCTTCACGGCCTGTATGCATAGCGAGGAGTTGTGTTATGCAAGCCTTTGTATTCGTGCTTTACGCATTATTCCCCATTTCGCTTTCGCTTCTCATACCCCCGCACATGGCTTTTTGTTTCTCATCACACGATGCCGGGAGAAGTTGTGCCTGTAGAGTCTGATTTTATACTTTTGACGGCCGAAAGATTGTGACACATCCTGGTGATGGTGTTGAGGATGTGTATATGATGGATTTGAAGAAAGGAGCTGGGAGCTGGATAGTAACGAATCTCCTTGGGATACACTTAAACGGACCGGACTGGGTTGGGAAATGGATCTGGATACGTAATGATGTTGAGGTAGAGAAACCTGGATATGCAAATGGAATTGAAATGACACCTAGTAATGTTTTGGATGTTTGTGACGGCTGGTTTGTACTGAATATGAGCTTGATCATGTGCAAAAAGGATTCGCGCTATCGTTGTTAAATCGCCGAAGACATTGTATAAGTTAGCTTCGTTCCAGGGCGACCGGCGACCGGCCCAGCCATCTCTTTCCAGTCCCAAATGTCGTCTCGCCTGGCTCTGCCATGTGCCATGGCTCCGGGTCCGCCCAGATTTAGCGCTCTTCGGGTCGGGCCAAAGTCTCCGCGCCAGTTACATCATCCTGCGGACACTGAATGTCATTGCAATCATCGTGTTCGTGTATCTCGCGTTTGCGAACTTTGATCTGCATTTTTAGGGCACAAATACGAATTGAGGTTGGTATACAAAATAATCATGGGTCCACCACCCCTTCATTGTCCCACGATCCCTATTCCCCCCCAACCCCCAACCCCCAACCCCTACCCATCCATCATGACCCGAATCCAATCCCACACACTCCTCCACCAAGCCCTCGCCATCTCCCTCCTCCTCACCCCCTCTCTCACCGCCGCACCCCCAACAATCCAGCTCCGCCCCTCCTCCCTCATAACCTCCACCCTCGGCCCCTACAACACGGGCCGCGGCCGCACAGGCAGCCCCTCCCCCTCCTTCACCTCCCTCCAACTCAACCTCTGCAACTCCGGCTTCGCCTCATGCTACGCCCAAGGCCAATCCATCCCCGAAGCCGCCCAACTCATCTACATATCCGCCCCCAACGTCGTGACCGTCAACGAGATCTGCAACACAGACGTCGCGGCGCTGCAGACGGGGTTGCGAGAAGCGTGGCCCAGCGATTACACGTACGCTGTGTTTGTGCCGGCGGTGGATGGGCGCACGGATGCAGCGTATCGGTGCAAGGATGGGAGCGAGTATGGGAGCGCGGTTATGGGGCGTGTTGGGGGCGAGGCGTGGAAGGGGGTCAAGGCGTATGGGGGCGAGTATGTGGTGCAGGATGGGGGGAATGAGGAGAGGGTGTTTGCGTGTGTGGCGGCGGTCGGGGAGCATTTTGCTTGTGCGACGCATTTGAGTTCCAAGGATAAGGGGGTCGCGATGGGGCAGTGTAAGGCGCTGATGTTTGATGCGGTGCCGTATTTGAAGGGGGTGGCGGGGTTCGAGGGGAGGGTGGTGGTGGGGGGCGATTTCAATTTGAGGTATGTGAAGGGTGGGGGGGATAGTGTGCAGTTGTGTGTTCCGAGTGGGTGGACGAGGAAGGGGGATGGGGATGTGCAGCATATTATGTTTACGGATGATCTCGGGTTTGTGGGGTCGAAGAAGTATGGGTTGAGCTATACGGATCATGATGGGTGGTTGGTGAAGCTCAACGGAACTTAGAAAAATTTGGTTTAGGATGAGAGTTTTTTGAGTAGAGCAGTAGTATAGCCATCTCGAGAAGCCATAAGTCGATCAATGGATTGCAGGAGACTGCGGTGCAGGCTGAGATTCAATAGATACATGCTCTCCAATTACATGACTTCAACAATCTCGGTTGCATGTCCATATCATGTTTATCTCAAATTTAAACAACTCATAAGTCTTATAACTAATTAACGTATACTAGTTGGATACTGGAAGCTTGATTACAAAAGGCTCAATTCAAGTTGATTTTCTCGACCCAGTTGGATTAAGTATTAATGCTGCGATAGTTAGCGATACCATGAACCAGGACCATGGACCCGCATATAGCAGTTGAACCACACCTCCAGCATTGCAAAGGCTCTTCAGGCTCTCAATGCCTCCAGCAAACTGTCCGCTCTCACTCAAAGCAACATGCACATTCTTGGAATATACTACTTCAAAATTCCATTCTTTTACCCATGTAAAGGAACATGGCCAGCTATCGTCTTGGCTTCTCCTTCGATAACGCAGTCGCAAGCCGGAGCCCCAAATATCATTCTGCCTACGATAGTTTCGTTCACGAGAACCAAGCCGACCCCGCCAGGCGAGCTGGAACTGTAGCTTAGACTGGGAATCCGAAATAGGTCGAGGTCATCCTGGTATCCTTTTAGGAGAGTGATGCGGTACACGAATGAAAGCAAGCATCCAGGGCATTGGACGGTGGCTAGATATTCGTGATATTGGTCTGTGATTGCATGGCCGTCGCCCGCGTAGGACATTACTGTCATCGAATTTGCGGCTCCAGCGAGGGGATCGTGTAGGCTGAGCATGTGTGCTAAGATTTTCGAGATAGAGAGCCGGCCGGAAGGCGAGTGCTTGTGCCGCTTGTGCATTGATAAAAGCCAATTAACTTCTGCAAGAGATACCGTAGTAGGAATGGCGTCTTCCATGTCTTTTGCCCTGTTTGTTGGCCGAAGGAACTCGGGAACGAAGTAGATTCTGTCCAGTGTGCGTAGAACGTGCTCTGGCGAGGTCTCAGTCGTCTGTTCAAGAATGGTAGAGAGCACGGAGTCGAATGCGAGAATCGGCTCCTTGTTTGCAAAGTCAATGATCCGAATTCGCTCCAGACTGCCGACGTGAGCGAGTCGCAAACGGATATTATTGTTCTCGATGGAAATCTTCGGCAATGGATACTGTACTGGGCCAAGATCCCAGCAGCTTTTGGACATTTTTTCATGGCCCACGAGCCAATGCGCTTTTGGATGAGGATTCTCGCCTCGTCGAAGCATGAGGATTGGTGAGCAATCTCCAATCTTCAAGCATTGCCGAGCGAGCCAAAGACACGCATCAGCGTGTTCCTTCGGCATCTCCAATAGATTACTTTCATGTTGACCTAGTTGCAGAAACCCTGCCATTGCAAGGAATCGGTCTCGCGGGGCCGTGCAGTCTCTCCCTCCGACAAACGCCATCGCCTCGGCGAAACAAAGCTTCCTATCTTGACCAGATTGGACGTTCTTTCGCATATCTGTCAACAGCCCAAGAAGAGGGAAAGGCGAAACTCTGAAAGCCATTTCGAATGCTTGAGGACCGAGTGCTTGAATACAAGTGTCAAGATTTCGGAGGAAGCCATTCAGTAGAACTGTGAAAGAATCGTATTGTTCAAGGTCGTGGCTCCATATGATCTGGTCATCCTTGGTGTATATGCAAGCTCGTTTGCAATAGGCATACTCAAGGGTAACCCACATACGCCGATACCACTTTGCGTTGAAGATGGCGCAAATGGCAGAGTACGTCTGCTTCAAAGTCTCAATATTTTTGGGCTGTGGCTGTCGCAAACCCATTCCGTAGGGCGAGGGTGGAGCAACTTTGGCTATCAAGTTCGCAGCTAGGTTAAGCTGATCCAGCTCTATATCTTGCATATGAATTATGCAGAAGGGAGCAGTTCGAAAGATCTCTGGTAGAAGAGCTAGCAGGGCCTGTTGAATATCGAGGCACCACTGTGGAATGCTCAAATAGTCGTGCCAAATTTCTGGATTTCCTTCGGACTCAGAGAACCTCGCCGTGACGATGGGAAGGAAGACTCGAAGGATCCGTGACAGTGACTTCTCGGCCTCGATGGTGCTTTTTCCGCAACGATTAGCATCAGCAATGGCTTTATCCCAGATATGAGAGACTGGGACAAAGGGTGTCCTCTGCTCTTTCATACATGAGACATGCCGATTTCGAACAGCGATAGTCAACGGTGAGCTCGATTTCAAGGACACGGTGCGTATCGGTGGGCTTGTTACGTCGAATGAGTGGTTGCAAATAATGCATGGTCCATCTACTAAATTATTGCTCCAGAAACACGCAAGAAGACTGCCAACCTCGGTGGAACCAGAGCCAGCCTGCTGAGTCGCAGCCCCTTCGACATGTATGTTGATGCGCTTCGTGTTTATTGCACCTGTAGACCATTTAGTGCCCTAACCCACTAGCTTAGCTTCTGAATACCTTTGAGTAAATGTTCTTGCCGCGATTGCACTTGTCTAGAGGGTTTTCCACACTCGTCCAAATAGTCTTGTAGTTCGTCAGGCTGGATATCGCCCTCGGTTTTCCAGAATCTTCTCCTGAAGTCAATACCCATGGCCTCCTCGATAGAGTCTCTGTATTGGTTTAAAATGCCATGGATTGGTGACACGCTGGGTTGGAGAGCAAGATATGAATGGAACAGTCGGACCGATAAAGTGTGGTCTGGCTGTCTAAGAAGGCGAAGCTGCGCCTCCACCATTTCCGCCGCGTTCCCAACGCAGGCTAATAGATGGATCGAACCGCAAAGTTTGGTCAAATATTCTCGTAATTGCGCCCCGAGAGTTTGCGAGGCGTATGATTAGCATATTGCGCCTCATCGTAACCAATGCTGTGCTCTTGTGCGCCCGTGTCTGCGCTGCTAATGACACACGCCAGCCCATCACCACGGCTACTTCCTAGATGGCGTGGTGAAAAAGTAATGCCACACGATATCGTAATCGAGATTCTCTCATGCCCCTGAAGTGTTTGGCCATCGAAACGCAAGTTTTGGATGCCATGATCACGGTCATGTTGAGATGGAAGAGGGGCCCCGCAGCCCCACCTCCCCCCAAGGTGCTCCCCTCCTTTACCCAAAACTCTCCACAAAAAGCCTCACGAGCTATGAAGCGCATTGGAAATGAACAACGCCTTGAGTATTCAGTAAGGAAGTGTTGGCAATAAGCCATCTAAGCCGGCGTTCAGTCGCACACGATGCAGATCCTCGCTGAGGATGGAATCCTTCTGCTCCACGAACTTTTCCACCTTCACACCACAGTCTACATATCTCCCAGAGAGAAAGTCCAGCTTTCCACTTGACAAGACGACCGCCATACCCGCGGACAATTCCGGCGCATCCCACTGCTTGATGTGACCAAAATGCTCCATCGCAATAGCGACCGACTTATCCTCGCCCTCCGCCTCATCAACAATATACGAACCCTTTACCGCCCGACCTTCAGACTTGTCCTTGAAATCGGTATACATCCTCGTCGGAACCGCGCCCGGACTAATCGCAAACGCCTTGATACCATACTCCTTGAAATTCTCCGCGTGCACAATCTCCGCCAGCCGCACCATGGCCAGCTTCGCCGTCGTGTACGCGCTGTATCCCGCATTCCCGTGCGCACCCCCGCTCGCAGTGAGGATAAATGTCCCGCTCTTCTGCGTCTGCATGACGGGCAGCACGTAGCGGGCGAAATTGTACGAGCCGCGGATGCCGACTTCGACGCTGTGCCACCACAGGCTGGGGTCGCCTTCGGAGAGCGGGAGCCATTGCGGAGGCCGGCCTGCGTTCATGATGGCGACGTCGACGCCGCCGAAGGCTTTGACAGTTGCTTCGACGAATGCTTCCACCGCGGCTGTGTCTCGCACATCGAGGGCTTGGGTTTTGGTCTTGATGGAAGGGTTCGTCGTCTTGCACAGCTTGGCTACCTCGTCGATCTCGTCTTGCTCAAGTGCGGCGAGACTGATCGAGACTGGTGAACAGTTGCTGAAGAATTCGGCCATGGTCTTGCCGATGCCTCGTCCGCCGCCGGCGATGAGGATGTTCTTGCCATTCAGAGTCTTGGCTAGCTCTTTGTTTGTTCGAGGGTCAGTACTGGCGTAGCAGGTGCGCTGTCTTTCTTCTACGGCGTTACTCGCCATATTAAGCAGATTTCTTTGCTATGAAGTGGAGGGTTTTGTGTATAGACAAGAGGCGGAAAGTTCGGCTCCGAGGGTTGCATCGAAGCTGAAGAACAGATTGCATTCTTATTACACTTGTGTCACGAATCTCCATCTTACCCCATCAAGATTATTGGGGTATGGTGTTGGGGTAAGCCTCCCACATCCAGAACTCATGCTAATTAATTGATTGACTTCAGGCTCTGGGTAATCACGTGACTGCTTCCCCACAAACAGTTGCGGTGTGGGGTCGATCAAACTTAGGAACGATCTGAGTGCGTATAACAAATTCTTGGCACGCGATAGCCATGAGTATTAAAAGCCGCATAGGGGTTTATCTGTTTTCGCATTGATCGCAGATGATACATGTTGAGATCAGGACCGGTCTCGCGAGTGGATTTGCCTGCACATAATTCCGGCACAATACATGGACTACTACTAACACTTTTCACAGTTCGACAGTCCATTAGACCAATGTCGAATTGCTGTCCGACTTGGACTGCGGGAAGAATTGCCACACCTGAGCTGCCGAAATCGTCGTCTCCTTGCTCGAACCAGAATCCGACGTATGATCTCCATCGAAACCAGTCCACCAAACATGTCTGTCTAGTTAGCATCCCGCATATTTGGTAAGGATATGCGTCTTACTGCCTTTAGTCGGCTCCTGCGGCGTCTAACCCTTACACCATGTCTTAACAAAGCGATCACGCATCTGCCTCGCGCCCGCAATAGGCAGAACCTGGTCGTTAATGCCATGTTGGTGGTAATACGCAATGGAATCATTTCCGCCCATACATTGCGAAAGCTGACCTCCAGATAGTGCAGCGAGGGCGCGAAAGTCCTTGGCTAGCGTGCACGCAATTGAGTACAACATCGCGTCGCCGTAGCTGAAACCTATGTTGAAGCGCAGCGTCTCGTCGATGCATAGCTCATTGCTTGTCACCTTTACGACCTGCTGAATGAAGGTCATGTCTTGGCCGTCGGCGTTGGCCCAGCCCTGATTGCGACCATTTGGCGCTACGTAAATGATGGACGCGGTGTCGTTGATCAGTTCCGGCATGCCATAGTACGGCTTGATGACGCCGCCGTTTGCGACATCGGTGTAGACGCCGTCGAGCCAGTGTAGGTCGAAGATGAGACGGTACGGCTTCTTATTGTCATAGTTGGCCTCCAATGTCAGGATCTAGGGACGCTAAGTCGTGCCAACCGTCATCTGATTTGTACCAGGCGTCTACGAAGTAAGTGCTGGAGATATTGAGTATAATTGAAGTTGATATATGGAGAAGTTTTGGATCGGCCATTGATGGTGCGAATCTGTCATACATGGAATTTCTAGAGAGATCAGAGATACACACAGGGTAACTACATAAACCATTGATCTTATCACACTTCTGACCTGTCGATCGACGTAGCAGGCGCCAAAGATCCTCGAATATGTGCATGCGTCAGGCATACGGCTCGACAGGTTCGCCACCACGATCTGATTTACTCCCAGCAATCCCTAACCTGCTCCGGCCAGATTGCTTGCGTAATTGGCTTGAGGCCGCCTGCTGTTCTAGCCCGAGCTCCGATTGAATCTGGCTCGACACCTTCAATCTTGCCGAAGAATGTATCGCAACGCGATGTGAAAGACCAGCACATAGGATTGCGCAGCAGCTGAAACCCCTGAGCTCCAATTGACCCGCGACCTCTAGTTGCCTCTATAAAATACGGCAAGTCAGCGTCCGGGGTGATGCGCGAGTGTCCAAGACGGTCTGCAAATATCAATTTGAAAGACCGAAGTACAGGATCTACTTCCCAGATCCAACCAAGAATGTTCGAATCCCTAGGAAGTATGGGCTCGGTGAATTTTAAGTCTTTGGAAAAGTCCCATGTCACAAGAGACTTCCTAATGAAACCAGCACACGACCTCCTGGTCCTATCATTGGCCGCGCATAGTTTCCAGAATACTTTTTGGCACTTCTTACGAACGGTTGTGCGATTGATCTGTTCGATCGTCAACATCTCCGCACCGGTTCCAATGACGTGTATGCGAAGCTCGTCGAGATGCAAGCTGCATATCTTGTCCAAGTCTGGCATCGTGAAGGTTGCGTCTATGGTGATTATAAGCTTGCGCGGCAAAGGCAGTACAGCTGGGAAAGTCGGAATGGTGAGCTCCATGTTGCCCGGATGCACCCCCTGGTATGACTTGTTGAGATCCACAAACAGTGCAGAGAGCTTTCGTACGACAAATTCTTCGATCTCTTTCTTGGCTTGGCGACAGGTGAGAACCATGCCGGCCCACTCTTTGGCTGAAGATTTGCAGGCAAGAGGAGGAAGGTTCATGTAGGAGAAGATTTCGTTGCGAGCATCGAAGCTCAGGGAAGTGAAGAAGGAGGAGCCCTCTGTAGCATTCTGGAGAAGCTGAAGCGTTGATGGTTTGGCGCGTTGACGCTTGGCTTCGGGACTGTCTTCTGTCGCATTCTGGAGAAGCTGAGGCGTTGTTGGTTGGGTGTGTTGACGCTCGGCTTCGGGATATATGGCTTGATGCACGGGAAATACTCTCCTCATGATGACGATTTAGAGAGTAGGTAATCGAAGATCTGCCGGTGAGGGGTTGTAATGCTGTGGTGAGAGTAAAGCTTGAATAAGAGCATGCGTGTTTGTAGAAGGAGTGGCCAGGCTAGCCCAAGCGCTAGTAAGCCTGTTAACATAGTTTTACTTTCACTGCCTTCACTTCGTTCTATGAGTGATAGTAGTGGCCCCGCAACGGACCATCTCTGCCCGCCCCATTCACTACCCACAAGGATCATATCATCGTCAAGCGCACCTAGCAACATATTCTTAGTCCTTCTTACACATGGATAAATGTGCACAGTTTCAAATACGAGTGCTGCAAAAAGCTGGCAGAATACGTAAGCAGAGGCACCCGGTGATGCACGGCTTCTCCGTATGCTTTTTCTTGTAGTTATCAAAGAACCGTATTCATCAAACTATTTTATCTCAATTTTACTTTATCAGAGACATTTATTCTCTTTTTCCGTAATATTCCTTTTTGATTTGTTCTAGAAAGCATCCAGTGTCTTTACTTAGCTGCATGTTCCAACATTGTTCATCAATAAGGCTTGAGCTGACTTTGAGTATCAAGCTTTTACAATGCCCCATTGCATATATATAGGCGAACCTCTTCCGCCCAACAGAACTCTATTACAGTGCTGAATGTTCACAGGTTTCGCGAAAATGAGCCCAACGTCAAGTATCTCCACAGTGAGCGCAAAGAAATCTTGGACCGCAAAGGAAGAATCTCGTGTGAAGCTCAGCGCACGCCTGGGACTCTCTTGGAAGATAACCCAGCTCCTCTTGCCTGATAGAACGCGAGATGCTATTCAGCAACGAACATATCTGCTTCGAAAAAGCGGAGAATTGGAACCCGCGTCAGAGAGTAGAAAACGTCAACAAGAAAGCAGACTACGATGGTCCGCTGAAGAGGACGAATGGCTTCTAGCGACTGGACCGCCTGAAAAACGCATTCAAAAGAAGCTCCGTAATAGAACCGAGTATGCCGCGCGGACGCGTTACCGAAAACTCATGAGATCTAGAGAGAAATCGCGTTCACAAACCTCTCAAACAGAGCATGATGCAAATTCCAATGGCGCAAGCTCAATGGAACCTGAGGAGATCTCCAATAACCCGGGGAATGCTCATAAAGGCCCGTTACCCAAGCGCCAATGGACAATGGAAGAAGATGAGCGTATCATTAGGATGTGGTTCGATTTGAACGATCCTGAGGACATTCACAAAGTCATGCCTCACTGGCCAGCAGTCCAGATCCGACGCAGGATTAATGCAATACAGCAGGAGCATACCGAGCTGTTCGTCAAAGTACGCGACGAGCACATGCTACATGATCCTGAGCGGCGTTCTACATCGTAAGTTTTCCACCCCTTGTGCACCAATGAGCACGACTCCAAATCTCATACTTTTGAGGATCTTAATACCAATTGAATGTTAGAAATCAATCATTTTACCGTTTTGAATCTTCGAACATCAATTTTCAATGTAGATTAAGTAATTTTGATGCATGTGTACATGTGCAACGTCCTGCGACCAGCCTGGGAGCGACCACACGTACTGCGGTGGTACTGTGGAGCGAAAAGCACACGTTTCACTTCACACTTTTGTGTCCTGAGTTACAGACAATTGGTTTATTCCTTAGGGCTCATGCAACATTGCAGTAAAGAAAGTCAGTGATCAAGCACGTGCATCGCAAACAGTGCAATCGCAAACATAAAACCATCCAACATTTCAATCACATTCTCTCCTGTAAAAAACTACCAGAACTCATATCGTTGAATCTCAAAGTGTCGTGCAGCATCTTTACACGTCAAACGAGCCAGCTTCATATTGCTCTCCAACCTCTTCATCCATCTCACTCTCATCTCTTCCTTAACACCCTCAAAACGGACACTCCAAAGGACTGCAGTTGCGGCCACAGTGGCAAGTGTGCAGCTGGCAAAATCCGTATCCACTTGGACAGCAAATTCTCGGGTCGTTCGAAGCGCAGTTTCTATGCGTGTGGCACACGCAGTGCTGCTCGTCGCGAGCTGAAAGGAGGGATGCGGGGTGTCGTGCTATAATGAAGTCATCGACATCGGCGACTGGAGATGCATCGCGGGGAGAAACGAGTTTGGCGTATATGTTGGGGATTGCGATGAGGAGAACCGCGAGGGGGGCTGTGGCGTGCATTTGGTAAGATGTGGGTGCTTGAGTGGATGTTACTGGGACTTTAATGGGAATGAACTAACTCGAGATGGGAAAAGAATTGAATTGGTATTTGGTTTGGGAGTGGAGAGCTGGGCTTTTGTATTCGAAGGAGAACTTGCACCTGCTGCTTCGGTGTTGCTATTCTAGTGAGCAACACATTCTCATTTACATTAAAAAAAAAGTGAAAGTTTATAATCTTATGTTTGGAGCGCTCTCTTTCAAGGCACACTTTCAGGCTCCCCATCCACTGCTGAAGTTGGCAGTCACTCAGATTGGGTCGCGAGACCCAGCTCCGACCATCACGAAGTTCAATACGTCTGACGCATTGGAACGGGCATCCAATGCCGTTCGTGTCTTTCGCCAGAGCCGAGATCTTGCGTATAAAGAATGAATAGATCCATTGCTGTCCCGACAAGATAGCAGGCCTGACTTGGGTATACGAAAGTGATCAAGTTACACAACCTAGTGGTTTCCTTTATGACGAGTAGAGTTTAGACTGTTTCGGAATGCGAAGGCAAAGCTGATTGTAATGAGCGGTTCGACTGGCTATCTGAACATGTGTCACAGCTCGGGGACGGAGGTGAGGACGAATAAGCAAGCCTGCAAGGCTACAAGTCTAAGATACCGGCTCGGACATTGCCGTGTGCGGGCCTAACGCATTCCATGAGAGCAGATGTTGTCGCACACAGACTGATGTATGAATTCCCATTTGAATGGGCGCCCAGTGCCTCGAGAGTAGTGCATCAGGCCCCTAGCAGATCTGGAGCTGAGCTTGCGAATGGCTCGCACCGGCTGGAGGCCTTACACAGAGCCTCTGGATCGACACAAAAGACGCCTGGAATGGACAGAAGATGGGAATGACCTCAGTGGTACAATCTAAAGGTCGGACTAGCTCTGAATAAGGCGGCGGCCCCTGTGAGATTGATTCTTAGGCGTCCTGGGGTGAATCACCATTTTAGTAACACTAATCTGATCGCCTCCTTTATACAGAAGTTACACAAGCGAAAGAGGAACGCAAGTTGAGCGTATTCGGGTGTTGGCCCGTCCGAACTGAATACGGCGTCCATATTTCCACCTCACAGCAGCCTGTTGTTTGCAAGTTTCCGTACCTGCCGCAACGTCGGGCCATCCACTTGCTGCACCGCTCTCCGCTCGGGCGGGACAAAGGGTTCTCCCTCGGCACGATTCAAAAACGTGCCGAATGGAGCTCGCGTCTTCGGTTGGCAGCGTACTCGCGATGGCAAGATCTGTGGTGCTCTCAAGAAGCAAGGCAAGGCTGGCAATGATGGAGAGGCTTGTTTAAGCCTAGACCCGAATATCGGTCAGTTCGCCGGCACAAGCTTCCTCAGGGCTTCGAATAGTTGTGTAATGGTTCGAGACGACATTCAATGTACGAGTACAGTTGAAGCGGATGCCATTGTACTGGATGACGGACATCTGTACAGTGTCGCCAGCATGAGCGAGGAGATGGCTAATGATCTGTACGATTTTGCTGCGAACGGGACGGTTTCCAAGGATCTGCCTTCATCTTATATGGACGGTGTCCAAGCGCGACTTGCAGACATGTAGGAGAGCGGCATGTGATGGGAGGGCATCGGAGGAAGGCTCGGATGGGCAGGTGTGGCGGCCATGTATAGAAACTTGATCTTTTGATCTTCCACGTCTGTTGGGACAAAGTTTTGACGTACAAATCACTCGTTACTTTATCAAGGAACTGTTTGTTGAGGTCGGATGTTCTTGTGTCAACGCGCAGAAACACGCTAGTTGGTTTAGGCAAGGTGCTCCCTGATGTCATCGCGTCGCGTCCTTTCTTCCCGCCCTCCTCGTCGCTGCTTCCCATCGCCATCATGCGCTCGACTCGGAGCTACTATCGCCACCTTTGTTCTTCGTCAGATCGTGATCCACGACATCGGTCAACACCGTCTCGCCTCGCTTTTGCGCTTCGACCCGCGCAAGCTTCAACTTTCTTGTGTCTCCTTCGGTATGCCGGGTCAGATACCAAGTGAACAGCGTCGTCAATATGCATGCAGCTACAAATCCCATGGCGATGCCGAAGCTGACCCCGTAATGCGGCGCATACTCGCTTCGGAATAGGTGTGGGCCGATTGCGCCACCAATCTGACCGTAACTGTTCACGAATCCGATGGAGAAGGCAGATCCTGTGGCTCTCGACGTGGTCTGCACACGCCATGGCCACATCATTGGAAACTAGTTCGCGTTAGATCAGGCCAGATTTGGTCGGTTGAGAAGACAGACCCATGCACTTGTAACGCCGTTACCGATCAATGTCACGGCGTAAACGCCCCCGTTGGTTGGGTACGCGTATAAGACACCATAGCAGACCAGAATGATCGATAGGAATGAGAGGGGATACACTGGCCGCGGCAATTTTCCATTGTCCGCAAACGTCCCCGTCACACCAATGACGATGATGCCGAAGATCGAGATTGGCAGATTAAGGAGCTGTGCAGAAGCAATATCTGTAAATCCAAGATTAGCAATCACTGTCGGCTGGTAAAAGCGGACACCACTGGTCCCGACAGTCATCAAGGCCCAGATCAGAGTGAAAAGCCAAAGGCGGATATCCTTCAGCGCATCCACGATCTCACGCAAGCGAAAGTTCGTCTCTGATGATTGGGGGGCGTTGCCTGGAAGCCGTGCTTGGATGAAGGCCTTTTCTCTTTCTGTGAGCCACTTTGCCTGTGGGGGGACTGTATAGGAATTAGCTTCTTGAGCGGATTAAGTGTTGGCCAGGACTCACAGTCGGGCAAGATCCAGAACAGCGCGACCCCAAAAGCTATCGTGACGATGCCTTCCACCAGGAAGAGCCATTGCCATCCAGAAAGTCCATGTCTACCATCGATATGGGAAAACGCAAAAGCAAGCACTCCGCTGATGACTCCAGAGAGATTACCCAACGTGTAGAAGAACAGCAATCGGACAGACATCTCGTCGGGGCGATACCAATAGCACATTTGGAGAATCACCCCGGGAAACATGCCGGCTTCAAACAGGCCCAGAAAGAATCTTGCGGCGTACAAGCCTTCTTTGTTCTTCACTGCCGCGTGACAAGCCGTCGCGATGCCCCATGTCACCATGATTCTAGACTGCCAACGCGATGGTAGCAGACGCTTCAAGAAGAGATTCGACGGGGCCTCGGCAACAATATACGGTATCTGAATGCTTGTTAGCTTTTATGCCTTCGAAACCCGGCATCATGCTAACATAGTATAGAGTGGCCACGAGATTGTATTCATCAGATGTCATACCCAGCTGTCTCATGATATTACGGTCTGTTCCTCTGTTCATGATCCGTGCGTTGGAAACATTGTCTGCATCAATATTCTTCAGCAGGAACATGACTGAGCAGAGACTCATGAGGCGCCAGTCGATTTTCCTGAGTAGCCTTTTCTCTTCCTGAGCTGTGAGAAGAGTACGCGCGCCCATGCGCTCCGGGTCAAAGCCATCGATTGTCTTGCCTAGGTTCTCTTCCGTGGCTGCAGAACCGCTGTGAGCAAAACGAATGCCATCGGTTCCGTAGGTATCTTCTGCTACTGAAGTAGATGCAGTAGTCGACCTGGTTTTCGGATCAGCCATGTTGCTGTTTGACTGTGAAAGTCATCGTACCTGCGCGTCGTACGCTCTTTAACTGTTACCCCAAGGCCTTTCGATTAGGCTAGAACGTCCAATTCCTATCAAGGCTTGTGAAAGGGTACCGTATCCACAACACTAGTGATGGGTTTTTGCAAGAATCATGCCGCATACAAGAAGCCGCAACTAAAATCCGCCCAATGTCCGTGTTTCCGTGCGAGCTCCTGCGAAGCACGATATTTGCTTTCAATATGACGACGAATCATGGATGCAGAGGGCCAGTGATAAGGCGATCCTCTCTCAAGGAAGGTGGGCACGATTTCGTGCTTCACGCCAAGAATCACGAATCATCCCCGCAGCACACACTGCAACGGCTACACGCAAGCGATTCTGGGGCTATTCTGATGGTTCAGGTCTTAGCACGTTCAAGAAGTCTGGTCATATTTAGCACAGCCATGGCCATCTTGACTCGAGCACCGTTCAAGAATCCAAGTTGAAGCCCCGGACTTCAATATTCGCGCCATGGCAGCCGTGCAAATTCTCAGAGCAGATTTCGCCATACCCACGTACCATCAGGTACCCGAGACGAAACATGAGCGTGAGTATCTTAGACCCGCGACCAAACGTATGACGCCATATGTTGATACTCGCTAGTTGATTGGGCAGATCTTGCAACCCTCGACCTGTCCGTGTTTGATACCCCGGGTGGTAAAGAGGCACTCGCTAAGCAACTCTTCGATGCCATCAATAAGATCGGTGTGTATTCGGCCTTCTCTACCTCGCATGCGTTTGATTTGTCACCCTCGCGAGTTCTTACTAAACCATCCTGTTGTGAATCATTACAAAGTTTCGTTGGAGGAGCAATTACTCGGTCGCATATGGACTAGTATCCTGAATTGACCATTGCAGGTTTCTTCTACATCACCAATTTCGGTCTTAGCCAAGAAGCTGTTGACCGCCAGTTTGCCATAGGCAAAGAATTGTTCGAGTTGTCCACTGAGGAGAAGCTTAAGTTTCGAGCCGACCTTGAAAACGGCGGCTACAATGGGTACAAGCCACTTGGACTCAGAGAAATTCGGCCAGGTGTGCATGACAACACGGAGATCTACAACATCCCCAAGTTCATTCCCGCATTTGAGCGTACACACCCCGAAATCATCAACGGTAACCGAGAGGAGATTGAGCATTTTGCACGCCACATCTCCGACCACGTTGTTAGCAAACTCCTCGTTCTCTTCGCCATCATCCTGGAGTTGCCTGAAGACTTCTTCCTGCAGAAGCACCGATACACGGAAAAGAGCGATTGCCATCTCAGATACATGAAATATCACCACCGAACGCAAGAGCAGAATGAATTACTAGACAATGTATGGGTAAAAGGCCACACAGACTTTGGCTCCATGACCCTGCTCTTTCGTCAACCAGTTGCAGCACTCCAGGTGCGCACACCGGAAGGCCAGTGGAAACACGTCAAACCTTATCCTGGAAGTATCACCGTCAACATTGCTGACTCTCTCGAATTTCTCACCAACGGTTTCCTGAAGAGCAGCATCCATCGTGTCGTTGCACCACCTCCAGACCAAGCCGACATTGACAGGTTAGGTGTTTTGTATTTCGTGCGGCCTGAGGACGACGTAATTCTGAAGCCCGTGCAGAGCGCAGTCATGGAAAAGCTTGGCTATACGAAGACGAAAGATGACAGCGCCGTGGGGGTTACCGCTGGAGAGTGGGTCAAGGCGCGAGTTGCTAGTGGTGTCGGGAAGGGTAAAAAGCCGAGGAGTGAACAAAATGAGGTGGAGATTATTGGTGGAAAGACTGCAAAGTACTACGATTGAGCTTGGTTGTTCTGCAGGGCCTGTAAAATTTCTGAGCCGGTTGCCTGCATCGATCGTACTGCACACTCCGCAAACAGTCACGCGAAGCCTGAGACGTACTATGATGAACCACTGTGTATCAAATTCACGTATCAAATTGAGGTATTCGACTAGCTTCAAATAGCGACGCGCTGGGGTGACACGTCCCGTTGCAGTGTCAATGGGTCCATATTCCCTTCAGTAGCCGTGCTCCGTCATGAAACAGCCGCTATACTTCTTCGTACAAAGGGTTTAACTCGGACATACGTGCTCGCTATCTGTGGGAACTTGTGAGTAGCCATTAGATTGCACAGCACACCATCCACGCGAAGACTGACGTCAGACTTAGCGTCCCCGCCGACATCGCTAGACGGGTTTAGTACAATAGCACCGCGCGCCTGCATCCACCCGATACTACCTACGTAACGTTCTATCAATGGCCGCATCGCAACTGCATGCCGTGGCTCCGTTTTACTTCGAATACTGGTTGAAGACCTCCTAATTCGGCTATACTTTCCACGAAGCGCAGCCTTCGCAGTAAAGTTATTTTGCGCCCAATGTCGTTGTCAGCCGATTTCACATCTATTCCCATCATCAATTTATCTCATGCGGCAGACCCTGAATCAAAAGTGCGATTACTGCAGGACCTCAGGCATGCCATTACCTCTGTCGGCTTTCTCTGCATATCGCATCATGGCGTGTCACAGGCTGTGACCAAAGACCTGATTGAGGCGCTGCCGAAGCTCTTTGGCCTGTCTGATGGAGACAAGGACGAGGTTGCGTTGGGAAACTCGGCACACTTTTTGGGCTACAGCGGAACTGGGGCAGAGACTACGGCTGGGAAGGCGGATCGGAGGGAGCAATTTGAGTTCGCGACGGAACTGGATGATGACTGGACCAAAGAAAAGCCATTATATGAGAGGCTGAAGGGACCGAACCAGGTAAGATCGATATGAAATCAGATCAATTTCAGTATGGCTAAATGGAGCGTAGTGGCCGAGCAACTTCCTAGCCCTGCGCTCAATCGTTGAGAACTACATTCAGGAACTCACATCACTGAGTGAGCGATTCCTACTTCTAGTTGCCGAGGCCCTCTCGCTTCCCTCCTCGACTTTCGTTCCCTTTGTTTCAGACCAGCATCGCCTAAAGCTCGTGCACTACCCAGCATCCGAATCAGGAGAAGGGCAAGGGGTTGGTCCTCACAAAGACTCATCTGGGTGGTGGACCTTTCTCCTCCAGGCCTCACCTCCCCACATTAAAGGACTCCAAGCGCTCAACAAAAGTGGAGAATGGATAGATGTGCCCAACATTCCAGGCACTTTCGTTGTCAATATCGGCCAAGGCTTTGAGGTCGTCACCAACGGTGCCTGCAAGGCAACGACGCATCGCGTGCTCTCTGGGACACACGAGCGTTACAGCATTCCCTTCTTCCAGGGCATGAGGAGAGACTTAACGAAGACTGAAGCCGTGGAGACGCTAAGGGAGCACTTTTCACGGGCTGAATTTGGCGGAGTGAACAACGAAAGTGATGAAGGAAGGGATATCGACAGTGCATTCTTGAGGGGAAAGTACGAGACATGGGGAGAGTCGCAGCTAAGAACAAAGGTTCGCAGCCATCGTGATGTGGGGAGCAGATTCTACGATGAAGTCTTCGAGAAGTATACAAGCGATGACTGAGACTCGTATGAGTCATGCGGCGTAGGTTTGGCCATTTAAAAATCGTAAAATGAGTAAGATTGTAAATTGGTTCTCAGTCACAGGATGTGGCACAGTAGCAGTGGTGTCCGCGTTCTAAACCGCTTTGATCGTTACCGTAGCGTCGAGTCAGAACATCAGGCAGCCAAACCTCCGAGCAGACGACTTCATAATCTAGGAAGCATCCACCTGCCCATCTAAAACGCTTCTGTAAGTTTTGAGAGTTCTGTTATCACATTCCATGCAAGCTAGATCTCATCGGTTGCAGACGTCTCCAGCGAGACCCAATTCGAGACGTAACCGATCTTGATATCAACACTAGTCTTTGGCTGCAGAGACTGACTCAAGTTCACAACATGACATCGCTCCTCCAACTTCCGTTAGTTCTTGTCCAAGACATTATCGAGTTAATCGTGCTATCGGAGAGAGATTGGCTGCCTCTGTTGAGTCTACGCGAGGTCAACAGTCTGTATCATTACTCTTAGGCGCGTCGTAATTTTGACTTTGAACAGAGTTTTTCGAAAATGAAATTTCGCGAAACCTCGCCCGGCACAAGTTATATGATCCACCATACAGCTGCGTGGCTTCCCTGATGCCAGAGTCGTACGTTACATAACTAAGGGTCCAATTGGATGAGTCATGCGCTTTTCCCTTCTTTCGAGAAGGAAAAATCCGCATTCTTTATTCAAAACCGCCTCAGAGATCTTGTTGCAATGCTGAGCTGACCTTTTTGTTTAGCTTCCGACTCCATCTGCTTCGCGAATATCTCGGTGACCACGCGCGCCGCAACGCAACAAAGCTCGTAGTATATATGCATTCGGTTATCGATTTCCTTGTTTCTACTCCACAGTATCCTGATGACCGCCATAAGATCATCATGGGCATATGCAAAGCTCTGATGTACAGTGGACTCGAGTGGCGGATCTACCTTCGCTCTTATCCACAGTATCCCGAACCACAATGGTCCCCGAAGCAAAGTGATATTCAACACACTGCATTTGCTGTCGCAATTGCTATGAATCTTCCTGTGGCGAGCATGATGCTGCTGGAAAGAACGAATCTTGCGTCGACTTCCTGCATGTACCTAGGGACGCCGTTGCGCATAGCAATTATGCACGGCGATACAGCTATGGTATCAGCACTCATTGATTCTGGTGCTACAGCATACATACAGAATTACTACGTCGTGCGGAATTACCTTCAGTTAGCGGTCAAGGAGGACGCCTGTTTCGAGGCAATCACACTGACGCTGGCGCACATAAAAACGATCAACCCTAAAACTTCGCTCTTCCAGTGGTGTTTACAAGATATCTATGAAAAAGCCGCGTTGCAAAGAAAGACAGCACTAGTCACGTATCTGCTGGGCAGATGGACGCTTGAGTTCAGCGTAGTATGCCATTGGCGCGTTCTGATTTCCTACTGTGGCTATGGAGACTTTGAACTTGTGCAAAAGTTGGTCGGCTTGGTTTACAACGATGCGAGCTGGGTCTCCACAAAGCAGGATGGTAGAACGCCTCTTGACAAAGCAGCTGAGAGAGGCGACCTACGGCTATGTAGATTTTTGCTTGAGAACTTGGATAGCATTCATCTACATCAGCGAGAAGAGCAATGCTGGTATTATGCTGCTCGAAGCGGAAACATTGAGATTTTGGAGCTGCTGGAAAAGTATAGCCCGGAAAAGGCCGCACTTCCAGCATACGCATCTGTTTTGCCTGCAGCCGCAGGTGCAGGACATTTGGACATGGCAAAATACGCAGTGCATCGGCAATTCGACAGAGCCAAGAGCAAAAAAGGTGGAAAGCAGGCGAATCCAGAGGCAATACGATCATTTGCAAATCTATTTGCCGTCATCAACAATAAACGAAGCATGGTTTGCTACCTAGTGGATGAGTTGGGCGTCGACATCAACGGAGAGGACATTCACCCTGGGCATGGGCTCACTCCGCTTCGCATGGCAATCGATGCTGGCCATCCGGAGATGGTTCAGCTCCTGCTTGAAAGAGGAGCAGTTCCACCAAGCATATCCGCTCTTGAGGCTGATTTTAAGCCGGGGCGCCGGGAGCCTAGGAAGTCATTTTTAGGGTTCAAGAGCTGCTTGCCCATACATCACGAGCGTGGGAAATACAAATTGGGGACAGTTAGAGCTGTCAAAGCAGCTATCGAGGTAGTCAGGTGTTCTCAAGAACAAAGGTTTGCATGAATGACGGGTCAGATACGAGGGAATTTGCGTTCGCTCTCAGACCTATGACAGCAGTAAACGCATCTACCATTCTTTGGTACGAATTTGGCGTAAATTTGGCGTCAATTCCATTCTCTTACCTGTTCAGTTCTCTCACTGTCTCTCACTTGGTTCTTAATTTGTTGTATATACCTTGAACCCCAGTGCTCGTTACCTCGCTTCTTTCTGTTACATTCTGCAACTCGACCTCTCCATCCTCAAGATCATCTAAGCAACCTTCCTGCTATATCCTTCCTAGAACACTTTCTCAAACTTGAGTTCATCTCTCAACTAACACTACACCGTTTACTTCGGAAATCGACGAACAACCCAGCTCTGATGTCAGCATGGACAATACCTGGCTCAACGAACCCGAGAAGGTAAGCATCCTCAATTCAACCCAAACCTTGCACGGTCCCTCAGTATGGATTGAACTTCCATGCACTTATATTCCGCGTCAACATTCTCACCCTATGCAGATTTCGCAGCTCCGAGATCTCAAAGGTATTGCGACCGGCAATGCCCGCATCCTCTACGGTAGCGATCGTAATAGATTTTACGATATCATCACTTGCTATTTCAAAGACGACGAGAGCTATGGCGCCTTTCTCATCTGCACTATTGACGGAAGCACGAAAGCTTTGCGCAAGGAAATCTCGGACTGCCCAGTCAAAGCCACGCGTCTGTTGGTCGACAAATTGATGACTGATACCGGCAAGGTGATGTGTGAGTCGTCGCCCTTTCTCAGCATCACCATGAGAGCTTTCACGAAACACCTTTCTTGGATCTATGTTAATGTTGAGCAGGCAAGTTTGATGTCGGTACGAAGTTCTCGGGACAGCAGGGATCGATTGGCGACGATGGCATTTTCGAAGTCTTCAAGTTCAAAGGTGCCGAAGAGGACTATGGGAAGTCTCAGGACGACTTGCGTACCATGGAGCCGCTTCAATACAGCTATCGCCCCATGTCTAGTGACTTCAAGCGCCGCCGGATTCAATATTAGGTGCTGAGATTGTATCTTTGTCCTGTACACAGGCCAGATGGCAGAGAGGCATTCGGATTCTAACACGATATCTTCCTCGTAGTCAGTATATCTAGACACTAGAATACAACATCACTTCGCCCCTTCAGTCAACGTGTCCCCATTAACTGCGAGGAGGTGTTTTCTGAGGGACCATTTCTCCTCGTGCTCCCACCTCTTCCTTCCCCTCCCATCAATCCTTCCAAGCCTCCTCCTGACTCTTGCGCAACAGGTCCTCCATGGCCAAATTCAAACTCATCTTCACACCGCTCCTCGCCAGCACTCTACTCCCGACATCCACTTTCCCGGGCCCTTTGTGCGTCTCGTCGTACGCGACCAGGCTGACGCGGTACTCGCCGCGGCTGCGCACGCGCGTGCTGGTTATGATGTCGTAGCTGCGCGGCCGCGTGTTGATGGAGGCGCCGTTGGTGAATTTCGCATTTGCTGGAGAGATGCGTTAGCTGGGTGGGAGATTGGGATGGCATGATGTGGCGTTGTGGCGCTCGGACAGGGGAGGCGGAATTGTTGGGGCGCCGATAGGGCGCCGATGACGTCGTATGACGTTCATACGTACATATGATCATTTCCTTCAGGTGGAAGAACACCTGGAGAGAATCGCTTGTGCTTTGAACGTTTGATGACATTTTCGTTGTTTGATGGGGTTTGAGGTTGCAGATCGGAAGAATTGGGGTCGAGGGGTGGTGGGGGGGTGGTGGGTGGGTGGATTAGGATGGGGAGGGAAGCGTGGAGGCTCGGGAAATTATATCTGGTCCAAGTACATGACGCAAGTTTGCTGGAAAGACTGATCGAAACTTGCAGCTTCGAAACATGGCTGTCTTAGCAGGCGAATCGGCGTCTAGAGTTTGCGAGTACTAACCTCGCGTGGTTCATGCATTTTGTTGATGTTGCTGAATACGACCGACAACCATATGATGGTACTAGTCTCCAAGAGCTTTAATTTGCCTGTAAGAGCAGATAAAGAGACGAGGCTTTTCTTCATAAGCACAGTCAAGGAGGGTAGTTATGGAGCTGCACAAGGTTATCAGAATGACCGCGCATTTTCCCTTCTGCTTGTACTTCCCAAGAGCCTTATATAGTGTTTGAGAGGTGTCTATTAACGAAATATATTTGCTGGCTGGCCTCACAAGTGGTAGAGCGGTCTAGGGTCTCGGCTTGGCTGATATCAGGGTAAGTGCGACTGCAGCAGAAGGTGCGTTGGATATCAACTACGCTAGCTAATTAACTTCACTTCAACGACATATCTAGAATCCTAGAATGCCTATCAAAATAGCTCGGGCTGCGATATGCCTAACTCTTGTTTTGCGATAAAACGGTGCTGGTCTCGAAAGTTACGCGCATGCCGCATAAAGCTGGTTGCACTGGAAACACGTTACCATTCGAACAGTTCGCTACAGTTTCAGGCAAAAAAGACGGAATCATTTCAGACTATCACCTTCTCGCGCCTTCGATAGAGCTTCTGCCTCAATCGCTTTACAGTCCGACCGCAACAAGGTTCAAAGTAAGTCCACAACAAGAGAAACACTTGCTTGCCAATTCCACCCTGCCCACTCCCGTCAAAATGCATGATGAAAGTCAATCCACCGAGGAATCTTCGAAGACAGAAGCCCTACACCAAATGCTAATGCGAAAGCGGAAAAGGGTCATGGAATACAACAACATTCGAAAGCGAATCCTCGGTATGTAAAGCTGGATAGTTCTTGAAGTGTTCCAAGTGTCCTGACTTCCCAAAGACAATGCCTCAGTTCTGCATGGTCCTCAACCACGTGTCCTCCATCATGGCTACACCGTATTCACCACCCGCGTACCTACCGCCGCAGGGGATCTTCATCAAGCGGGACTAGTCAGCTACGCAGGACCCAAGTGGAAGACGGATACATTCATGCTCCGCAAGAGTCGCAAGAAGGAGTCTTTCTTGGATGCCATGAAGGATCTCCTCGATGGCATGGAGGTCGATCTAGCCAACTTGGTGAAAGGGGTCTACCCAGGGAAAGTGATTAGTTCAAAATACGCCGGGCCAGATGTCAAGCAGATTGAGGACGATTCCACTCCGACAGCCTCTCCTACGAAGGCAGACATCAGTCGCTCAAATCACATAAAACGTTCGCCTATCCGCAGGGCTCCCCATGTCTCCATCTCATCAACTCGACAAAATCTCCGATCTTCGTCTACTAGGCCTCAGCCTGCTATGGTGGAGATGGTGGCCGAAATCGATAATCTTTTGCCACCTCCGTTGAGTAATGATCCGCCTGAATCCTCCAAGGAGTCAAATGGCAAAGGTGTGCGGAGTCGTCGTCAACTCTCGAGAGTTACATCGACGGTTCAGGATTGGCCTAATAGGAACAACTAGGTTCTGAGATCCATCATTTGGGTCACGTCGTCTCCTGCGATGCAGTTGGAGCATCAAGATAGGCAGTTTGGGGTTTAGTGGATGAGTAGGCTTTATGAGAACAAATTGGGCGTGGCAGCTTCCCTGTAACTCGGACGAGTTGGTCCTGCAAACGGAATGAACATGGAGAATCTCTATTGGTTACACAATGAATCCTCGATGATTGGGAAATCATGGCCTTTCCAAGTGATCGATGCTCGCAAACGATAAACGTTCGCAGGTGAGATGCGTTGACATTGACAACCTGACGCCAGCCTAGATACTTCATCAGGTGGGGGTTTAAACTGTGGACTGAGGCAATGACGTGATGACCAGCATTTGATGAACCCGCATTGCAGTGATTTGTGAGCTGTAGCACAAAGCACCGAATGGAGAAGTCGGCGCGTATGACACCGAGCATTCCAAGGTCCCCACCAGCCTCACGTCACATGACCTGCTCGCTCAAGGAATGTTAAACAATCAAAATAACATCCGAATCGCGAAAGCGAGCCGATTGAGCCTCCAGTTTGTCAGCCAAGAGCGCTGGTGATACAATGTCCATGAATTCAATCCAGTCAAAGCTGCAGTTTGTGCTCGCACAAAGACACCGAAGACCGATGTCCGCCAACGTCGGACATGCAACAGGGTCGTTATTCGGTAAGACCCCACCGTTGAACAACGAAGATCCAAACACGGTTTCGGGCGGTCTGAATAAAGTCCGGGGATGCGCGATAAAGAGTCGGTGGCTACTAAGGCCGAACAGGCCGAGCCTCGCTTCGCAACCCGGAAGGAGTAATAATCACGTGATATATTAATCAGAATGCCCTCCATTTTCCGCGCGGGCGAATCGGATTCTGTAGCATCCGGCGTGAGTGTTTGTAGGACTGTCCTTCACGTTTGCCGAGATGTATAAAAGCAGCCCGTTTCGCAATACCCTCTCATTCAGCCGGTTCACCCGACAAACCTTCCCCAAGCCCAACATCACCAACAACCACTTTCTCCCCATACAACCCAAAACCCTCCACACCATGGCGGACATCAAAACCATCACCGTCCATGGTCAGGGTAGCATCAACCCCAGCAAAATCGAAATGTTCATGAAGGAGCTCTCGCTTCCCTACACCACCATCCCGTACCACGACTTCAAAGTCATCAAGAGCCCACCCTTTACCGACATCAACCCCAACGGCCGTGTGCCCGTCATTGAGGACCCAAACACCGGTCTCACCCTCTGGGAGAGCGGCGCCATCATCGAGTACCTTCTAGACACATACGACAAGAAGCACGTGCTAGGCTTCGAGCCGGGTTCCCACGAGTCGTACCTCGCCAAGCAGTGGCTGTACTTCCAGGTCAGCGGCCAGGGCCCATACTACGGCCAGGCGGCTTGGTTCAAGAAGTTCCACCCAGAGTTCATTCCCAGCGCCTATGAACGTTACTGCAAGGAGATTGTGCGCGTCACGGGCGTCTTGGACACGCAACTGAAGCGCGAGAAGGAGAAAATGGCGGCTGGAAGCGACGGCCCGTGGTTGGTGGGCGGCAGGTTCTCGTACGCAGATCTTGCCTTTGTGTCGTGGCAGAAGATTGTATTCATGGTGGTGCCCCAGGAGGACATTGACTTCAGCCCATTCGAGGAGTACCAGAAGTGGATCGGAAAGATGCTCGAGAGGCCCTCTGTGAGCGAGGTGCTGAATTCTCAGCGTAGGAGGTAGACTTGATCGATTTATTGGCAGCCAGGATGAGAGAATGCGTCACCGGGGTTATCGATAGATCATTTCGACTGTAGTCGGTCATTCATATGGATATCTCATCAATCAACCTGTCTGACGGAATAATCCAAGCACGTCTACTCAACCTAGCCCCTGTGTGCTTTCCTTTTGAGTATTTGTTTGGGAAAATTCCAGTAAAACACAGCCACACCCTCCACGAACTTACGCAAGTGGGTGGGATTTCAGCCTCATGACGATAAGGTCGCGCAATGACCGCAATCAGACCTGGAATCGTCAACAGTCACAACCCCACCTTGGTCATTTGAAGTATAAACAAACACGCCCATTTTTCCACGTGATTGCAAACGCTTTCCGCGACACTACACATGTACATCAACCATTTTCCCAGCAATTCATATCTCATGCAACCACTACTGATCCCAACATGTTCTCATTCTTGAGCTCCATCAAAGACCAAATTCTTAGTGTGTCTCTCTTTCTTCAGGCGAACACTTTCAGTTTCTAACATGCCCTAGCCAATGCTTACGCCCGCTACGGTCGCGCCTGCACCGACCTTGACATCATCTCCCTCCGCACCCCCGGCGCCGAACCCAGCGACTTCAAGTATTCGGTCGCACTGATTTCCTACGACCCAAGTTCGCACTCACAATGGATGGTCGTGGAGCGATCTGACATGTTCGACAGACATGGACAAGCTTTGAGCCAGCTGCTTGGTCGAAGCCTGGAGTGGGTATTCGAGGGTCGCAGTAAGCTCTCATCATACTCTGGTATAACGAAGAAGCGGTGTTGACTATCAATATAGGCGACGTCACCCAGTCCGAGGTAACAAGCAATGCGGAGGGCAAGAAGAGGACCGCGATGCAGGCGTTTGGTTAGTGTATGACATAACAGCAGACGAACGAGATCGAGAGATGCAAGAGAATGAAGGTGACGCTTCCACAGCAAGGGTCTGTGCCAATTCGTCTGCTGCATCGTCCAAGGCACAGCAAGTCTCTGAGCTCTCTACCAATCCATTAGCGACACCGCCAGCTAGGCAATCTGCAGAACGAGGCAGTGTAGTCTCTATAGAATACTTTGCTCCTGTTCTTACCTAAACATCACGGAGAGGTTGTACAAAGGCGTTCAGCACGTGCCAGGCGACGGCTAGAGGAGTCAATACCGAACCAATATTATAATACATCCACTTACTTATTACGTGAACAAGGCTGCTAAAACACCAAAGACCTGTCCTCGGATGCATCGCATCCTTCACTATTAAATTGCAACCCAGAACGCACACCAATCCTCCACAAGCGTCGTCCAAACCCCAAATCAGCTCTTCTCGTACAACCTCACACCCAGTACCGCTTTCACACATACACCCCGCTTTCACATCCCTCGCTTAAACCCCCAAAACCCCCATAGCCAAGTATCCAGTTCGCTCGCTCCGCGCACCCTTGTATCCACAGCCAGAACCCACACCTCGGACCACCTCCCGACCCATCAATCTCCCCAAGCTACATCCCGCGGCATCTCCTCGCGAGCCTATAACCGCGATCTACACGGCGCGCAACAACTCCGATGCGCAAAGCACGGTCCCTGCATTGCGCGGGCGCTAGGCGGGAATGGGTGGGGGGGGGCGCTCGGTGATCGTCTCCTTCCATACATGAGGACGCAAGGTCTATGGATCAGCGCGAAATCTGGTTTGGAAGGTCTCGGTGGCTCTCGGTTGCGAAGACGACGTATTGGGGGCAGGGGAGGGGGGTTGGCGTGTTGGGAGGGATGGGAAAGGGCTGTAAGATTGGATAGGGTGGGTTGTCGTGCGAAGGTTTATCGTATCGGCGCAGCCGCATGGGGATGTGTTTCAAGGGGCGGTGAGAGCTGACCGGCGGTGCGGAGATGTTCAGGAGGCTTGTCGCATGGAGATGCGAGCCGAGAGGCGTAGTTTTGGGTGCGGAACTTTGCTCCGAGGGAAATATTGGGCGCAAAATCGTCGCAGGTCGGCGGAGGGGTCACGTGATGATAGACAGGTGGGAATGCAGCCGTGGTTGGACGGGAGGAGGAGAGTTCCACACGACGTTTCTTGCGTAGGCAGGTAAGCATGGACAAGAATTTGTGTCTTGCACAATATTGCATGTGAATGGCAATTCCACCATCTGCTGTATATTGGACACGTAACAAGTTTGTTCTTGACATTATCCATGATAGAGTGGATCAAATGGAACTGTGATGCTATGGATCAGTCAAATATACAATGCCAATCTTGCCTACAAATAAGGTGTTCCTCGATGGCGTTGCTCTTTTGACATGTATCAGGAGGTTTCGAGATTCGAACTATCAACGATAATACTCGCAATCGCAGGAACTGCTTTGTCCTGTCTGAACTTTGAGATGTGATTCATCATGCTTCGCCACGCTGAGCCTGGCGATATCTTTCCAGTGACTGAAGTTGACCTCTCTTGCTTGCTGCCTCGGGAAGAACACTTTAAGCCCAAGATGCTGAGCATCGCGCATTCGGCAGAAGCAACTGCATTTTTCATGATGCTGGGTATCCCCGCTGTGTCAATCGTGTTGACTCTTGTCTCTTGGATTTGCGATCGGAGATAAGACATGGTCTGGTCATTTCGAGAGCCCAGCCCGCAGACAAGGATCTCATCGACTCGTTGATTTGGAGGAAGGTGCCTGACTTGGAAGGTACGGTACTGTCGAACGACGTCAGAAGCAGTGATACGAGCAACTGTTGCTATTATATCATGTTCAGTCAGAGCCAGAAGCATGCACTCATCGGCGAACTCTTGAATCTTTTCGTCACCAGGAGCGGCCCTGTGCAATAAGTGTGTGAAGCGTTTTTTCTCGAGTAGGCCGTGGACGAGGCCTTCGTACACTTTGCCAACTGCTGCTGAACGTACGTGACCCAAGCGGCCGCCTCTTCCGTAGTATATTTCTTGCAATTCCTCCATGAACTTGACGCCACTAGACTTGCACTGCCATTCCACGACTGCGTTGGGATCGATGTCCGTGTAGGGAGGAATTGCATAGAATCGTAAGGTGTTATCGATGCACACACAGACGCGGTACCGGTCAATATGTCGCAGCGTCAACTCGTTCAAGTGTCCGTCAAGGGAACATGACATGTTTTTCGACGACCAAGTAGTCTTGAATTCGGTGATTGTGGTAATGCCAGTTTGTTGTGCGATTGCGACCCCGTCTCCCAGCTCAACGGGCGATAGCTCACCTTGCTTCTTTGATTCAACATGCTCGATCGATTGGCTTTTCAATCCAATGGCATTGATTGAGCGTGGAGCAAGATTGAGCCTATGGCAGAAGAGCGCGATAGCGGCGACGTGAACATTGACTGGCTGTTTCCTTGGTCCGAGAGCTATGGCAGGCGTGTCGTCCTTACCGAAGCCAAATCTTCGAGTTTGTGATTCCAGAACGAGAGGAATACGTGGAGCCAGCGGAATAGGTATGAGTGCGCTCTTGTATTGTCAGATTTCAGATTCCAAGATACAGGCAGTTGCTATCACCCGGACGAGCCTCATACGGAGTACAGCTCCCGATAAGTCTTGCTCGAATTCAACAAGAGCACATTCGACTGCACCCACCACTTGATTGCTGTGAATACCCAAGACCCTGAATCGTAAGTACTCCACTGGTTCTTTCTTTTTGTTATTGTCAATTAGTGCCTCAAACTTTTCGTGGACGCTTCTTACCTCGCTGAAGGGCATCTCGACATTCAATGTGAGTGAAACTGGCATCGTCTTCTATTTATATAGATGGAGGCTTGTGAATCAAAATTAGTGCATCATAATGCCCACTTTTGTGGCTTGACGGTGCCCGAACCGGACCACTGTCGCGGATCCTGCAATGCAGCGAGGGGAATACGGCCGCTTGGCGTAAGAACGTACCCTTGTCAAATCAACAGATGCTACACGGGAAAAGGTGCTACAGCGCCAGGAACGTTTTTATTCTGCAACAGGGTATTGTATGCGCTAGCGGTGATAATGAGCAGGTGCACGTCGATCATGTCATGGTAAAGTTCCAAGCGTGTTGAGGTGTGTTTTGATACTCTGAGTACCTCTTTTGGCCGTGCAAGCAAAAAATTAGACCGAATGCCAGTCAGCAGTGAGACGCATGTTCAGAGCATTTACCAGAGATGAATTTAAATAATTGGAGCATGTGGCTAAAAGGATACTCCAGTGCCGGACTGGGGGTACCACTATATATGCTTTAGGTTCGGCCTCGTTGATTCGCAAGCGATCTCGCTCGGCGCAGCATATTTCACATGCGAGAAGGTGACGCGCGTGAGGTGTGGAGCAACTTTCAAGTCGGCAATGCTTCATTCGTTCTCCAAAGCGGGCACAATCCAAGCAGTGGGCCAAACATACATAGTCCCTCTCGAGATCTGTTAGCAGGCCAAAAATGCTCTTTTGTTTATTGGGTGCCTGAAACACCGGGCAGACCATGCGGTTAGACTAAGCCGCCTCGTTTTGCAAGACTGTCAGGGCGTCGTCTTATTTGTCGTCGAAGGGCGTTATTTCAGCTAATAGAAGAATGATGCCCCAGGTTTCGCGGCTGCTGGTTGACGGTGGTCGTGTAGATAGACTGCCCGATATGTACCTTAGAGATAGTCTAGGGCGAGAGGACAAAATCAGCATCGGTTCGCGGGTATGCATAGGACGCACATGGCGAATGGTGGGGGCAGAGGGGTCGATGGACTGGCCCTGGGGTGCTCGGAGGACGGCTCAGCAGCCGGACAGATGTTGCTCAAGTCGGCTCCCGTAATTTCCAATGGAAGTACGTCAGACGCGGTGCAGGAAAAGGGAGAGCGCGCCTGTACCAGTCGGAGGAGCGATGGCTCCGCCGGGAGAGACAGCCGTTGACTACCTACCGGAAAGCCGACCCGTGCGGCTCTGCGGTTGCACCCTGACGACGTTCGAAATCATCATGCCTGCTCGCCCAGAACGGAAATGCCTAGGGCGGTTGGTAGGAGAGGAAGCTCGTATGCGGCCGGCTTTTCTTGCCGCACTGGCCGCAACATGGGCCGAAATACAACATCATGTGATTTTTATATATCCACTCTTTTACTTGTCTCATTCTATGCATTCTATCTTGATCAGAAAAAACAATCCCTACTCTTTCCGTTAATGGGTCGTTGATCTTATGTTATTTTTGCTAGATGACTGTGCCTAGAGGCCAAGAGAGTCATGTGATCTTCCTTGTCAGCCCAAAGATATTCACGAAATGATCTTGCAAAAGAACACAACCAAGATCAGCTGGAGAAGTTGCTTAGTGAAAGGGGGGTACTTAGAGCAGATTATCTCCCACTTGCGTCGAGTTAAAAGCCTGGAATTAGACCCCGTGACATTCAGTTAACATCTGCATGGCCTGTCTACGCCAGCTGGCCATCGGCCACGAAAAGTCAATGCTCGAAAACAAGTTTTGATTTTCATCTTTTAGCAAGCTACACGCACCGGCTGTCGCGGCTACATGCACTGGCTAGACGCAAAGCTGTGTTGTAGTCATATATTCTTAGAACACTACCGCTAGATATGTAACCGCCAATTATGTCTCCTGTGATTCCCATGCACCACTATTTTCTGACTTCCAGAAACAGCTTCCTTCGTGTTCTAGTGTCGAGTGGTGTTCATCTTTGCAAGATAGCGGTCAATGTTCACGACTTCTTCCCAGCCAACTCTTCCCATTGTACACCAACCCATTCTTCTGCGTAACCCACTTCACCGTCCGAAACGTCGTTTGGCTTGCAGTCTCGATCACAAACGCCAAAAATGATTGCCCCCCATTCCATGCCCTCGATCCCCAGCTCTTCCGCTTCCAATTCTGTGATTGCGTGTGGAGTAAGCTGTAACTCGAATACTCTATCCGCGCCACATATCTGACATCGAGGCATGCCTGTGCCTTGCCTTGAAGCCGCCATCGTAATCTTTGCATTTAGCGCTGAGCCATTTTCAGAGTTGGGCGCCAAAAGTTTTCCCACAGCATCGTTGTCGCTGTAAAGTAGTGGCTTCCCTTTGAATTCATATCGTAGCACCTGTTCTGCGTTCTGCCCAATTCGGTCTGCGAACTTCTGGAACGTCTTGTCTAAGCTACTCTCGAAAACTTCCTTGTCCTCTTTGCCTCCACTCCCACTTGCGTCCGCGTCAATGTCCATTCGCGCATTCTCGGGAACCTCGGGTGCTGAAGGAACATCCAGCGTCTCATATTCCGCGTCTAGATGAAGGTGCGGATATGGTGGAGCAAATGCTGACTGGTCAGGCCATGGCTCACAGGGACGCGGAGACTGGGCAGAAGACACTGGTGAGGATAGGCGAGCTTTTGACGCAAAAGTTTCCGGCAAAGTGGTGTTGGCGTCGTCTTCCTGCGATTTAGGGTGGGGCGCTGATTGCGTTGCCGTAGAGTGTTTTGCGCTAGTCGATGGCGAGAAAGGGTTCGTGGATGCCTTCCTGGCTGGACTCGATGAGAATGGATTCGAGAATGGATTGACTGTTTGCGATGCATTTTCGTCTTTGACCCCAAACAAGGAGCCACCAATCTTGGGCTGGACTGTTGGCTCCGGCTTGACACGTTTGGCTTCGACTTTCTTCGTATTGGCCTTGGTTCCTGCAGTTTTCGCAACTCGAACACCGCGTATCCCTCTTATGCTCCCTTCTTTCCTCCTGCAAGTTTTGCGCCGGCAAGATAAGATGTAGAGCCGCCGCTCATGCCCGGGAAAGTGGTCGGGTAAATCGCCGTTGAGTTCGAGGAGAAGCGTGAGTAGGTCGTTGCAGACTCTACACTTGGCTAAAGCACCCGTGGGAGGCGTCTTGACGTCAAGCCAGGTCTGCGATTTGAGTCAACAACGTAGACAGGAATGAGTAGGTGCTCAAGTCGGACATACAGGAGTTCCTCCAAGGTGCGAGATTGTGTCTCCAGTCGGCTCCTTGGATGCGTATCCAAGGAGGGTGTTGGTTTCGGTATATCCATCGCCTTCATCGGACGAGTCACTGTCATAGGGAGGCATTGTGTTGTCGACGATTGCGTAGCAGACACGACTCTGCGGGGCCGTGGGAAAAAAATAGTCTTATCGATACGGCAGACGCAGACGTGCGCCACAGCGCCACAGCGCCACGGTGGGATGGCTTGCTCATGCACACAACTCATCCAGTCTTCCTTCCCAATCATTGCATCCTGCGAGTGCTGGACAACATGTAGCTTTTGGAAATGCCGATTGCGGCCACTATTAGGATTTTCATCAGCCGTCTCTGCGCGCCGTAGCCGGTTATACCGAAGCTTTGCTCTTGCAACAGCGAAGCTTTATCATCTCTTCATCAATATGTGCGCGCAGCTTTGCTTTACGAAAAATTCATCGAACATGCCACGAAGTCTGATTGCTCCAGGCTTTCTCAAGGTCACACGAATCACGTGACAGCAACTCCACTGAAGAAGATTACGCAGAATCGCCTGATCAAATATGACCAGGCGATCGTGACATCCCAATCAATAGGTCTTGGACCGATTGGAAGGCAATGATTGATCATACAACAGGTTCAACCGTGCAGTCGACCGTTGTTTCCTTAAACAAACTTCACATGCAGATATGACCCGGTTGTTTATTTCGCATAAAGTGTTACCACCAATGTAACTTCGGCTTACCACTTCTCACCGTCTCGCTATTCAGGCCCAGTCTATTTCTACAAAGCAGCGTCATTTGACCAAAAGCTTATACATCTCCGAGAACAACCTTTCAATCCCCTACATTTATGCCATTGGCCTTACACCACATTCGCTCAAAGCCATGTCATCTCCCCAACAGCCTAATACCGCGAGTTACAGCAAGGAGTTGGCTGCCACTCTCGACGCAATCAAGACGAACAAAACTGGTTTCTCCAAAGGGAGCTCTCAGATATTCGGACCTTGAAATGCGCCGCCACCGTCGACTAGCCCCAAAGAGGCACCAGTTCCATTTCACTCGATCAAAAACTCCCGCACACATCTTCAGTAACGTTAAGAATAGTACCTTGCTATTCAATCTCTATTTTAGTATTTCACGCAGTCACATACGCTAAGCAACTACCGCAACCCATGCGTTCACGATTTGAGATGTCATGCTCGAAGACTGCGCCTTTCGATGGGGAATGGACTTGGAAGAAGTTAAGGAGCGAATTGCATAAGATGCAAGTATATTTATTGAAACCGTGCCGAAGAACCATCGCAGTACCGTCGCCGTGGCTGCAACACTTCGGATGAGAAAACGATCGAGAGCGTTCCCGTCGATCACCAAGATCGCACGAGAATAATAAAATCCCCACAAGCTGATCTTCGGAAACGTCGTCGAATATTTGATCTAACATGCTCAGGTCTCCAAATTGAGGCATCAGCTTGTTGATAAGTAGCTCCGGCGCTAATTTTGAATCGATTCGTAGAGGCATTGTTCGACTGGCTTGAAGAAGCATGAATATATGTGTGTCTCCTATATCCTCGTCCTTTTCCCATTTCGACGAGGGCTTATTCGCGTTCCGTGGCCAGGATTGAGGATCCGCCTCAGCTTCTGCTAAACGGTGATATCAAGTAAGCGCGAATCAAGTGCCGTCTTCCCAATATTCATATAGCAGGTACAGCACGCTTCGCCGAGTGTGCTAGCAGAAAAGAGCAGAAAAGAAATGTGCCTGTCGCATCCGAGGCTATCTCTGTCAATAGTCGCACCAACAGCCTAAGCCGCACTTACATGTCCAGCGAGCAAGTGCGATCGCCGAGCTTGATCCAACCCCTCGCGCTGCCCCCTCTTATCCCCATCCCCGCTCGCCTTCAAAACCTTCCCACGGCGCTCCCTAATCCGCGGCGCCATCTTCGAATAAACCTTCTCCTCAACCCCAATCTTCTTCTCCAATCCCCTCCCCTCACCCTCCTTCTTCCGCGCAAATAGGTTCAAAACCTTCCCCCACACCCCCTTAACCACGCCCTTCACGCCCCCACACACTTTCTCACAACCCCTAGTTGTCTCCCTAACCCCCCGCCCCAGCTTCCAAACCACATACCCCGGCCCCTCAGTCACCACCTCGATAGCCATCATCTGCAAGCGCGTCCAGGCGCTGAGTTCATGCCACATCAACCCCTGACGCGCATCGACATCGAAGCCCATGCACGGCGCGTGGCCTTCGGGGAAATGCGAGATTTTCCGCTTCCAGTAGGGGAACGTGCGCCAGAGGAGAAAGCTCTTGAGCTGCTGGAACAGGTTTGTGATGGTGCGGTGGAAGGCGTCGATGCGGAGCTCGGTGGCGCGTAGGAGGCATAGTATGACTTTGCGGACAGGGATGGGGTTGGTCTGCTTGTGCTTACAGCATTGGAGGAGTTGCTGTTGTTTATGGTCTTGTTCTTGTTGTTTCTTGGTGCGCACGATGGCGGCGCGAGCTTCGCGGTCGAAGGTATCTGGGTCCGGGAAGAAGGTGAGGGTTGGTTTGTCTGGGTCGGGGAGGGTGCGCAGTGTCAGGGCGCTCGAGGAGGATGTCTGGCGGGAATGGTTCTGTGTTTGATTTGGGCCTGTGAAAGGGATGGCGCGGTAGGGGCGCTTTCGCTGCTTGCGGGCCTTCATGGTGTGGTCGGTAGGCATGTTTGGATTGGAAAGGGGTATGTTGTCGTGTTTGTTTGGGTTGATCGGGGTGCTTGCAAGGGATTCGAATATTGAATGGTCGTGGTACTTGCGGCGAAGGTGTTTTGGGCCGAAGAGAATGGACGAGTGGCTGTAGGTATATAGAGGGGTCGTTACCAGGGAGTGAAGATTTTCACGTGAGCACTGTTCAGGTTAGCAGGCGCTGCTGCGCATTACATCGTTTCTGGGGAGATTTAGCAGAACCATTACTTAAATTATGTTTACGGTGAAAGTAAGGAGAAAAGAGCTACGATAACTTAGGGGCCAAACCTTTCCAACTGCGTATTTTAGTAAGATATATCCTTTGACATTATAGACTTAATGGACAGCTACCATTTAATTGTACGTCCGAGAACAGCAAATATATGTCAACAGCTGCCAGCGCAATGACCGGTAGGTGCCCTGCCTCAACGCATCTACTCCTCGCCCGCATGTAATTTTCTCATCAGCGCTCATGCTTTCATAGTTTAAATGACCATGTCTTACAATCGTACAGTTCCAGCTTCCCTTCAAATCATCAGAGTTGTTATATCCTCCAACTCAAAGTGGTATGTGACTTTCACAATTACACAAGTGATTGGGATCTAAATCATGTTAGTATGGGTGTGCTTGCAAATGATGCCATTTCTACTCACCATCCCTACAGCTCAGTCGTCGGGGTTCTGCAACCGCTGGCCTCTCGGTAGAGGGAATGATGACGGGTTGTCTCAGCCCGCTCGGTGATACTTCTACAGAAAACACAGAAGGAGCTTGAGCAGTTCCTTCCCGATAATCTGAACGAGAATCCGAGTCTGAATTGCTGTCATCGACGTACCGAAGTGTGACCGACTGTCCGAACCCGCTCGGCAATATTTCTGTGAGGATAAATGCATGGACTCCACCAGTCGATTCCTGGCGATCGGATCTGCTAAGAATGGAGCGAGTTCTACGCAATTGATTTTGTTCGTTGAAGGATCCTGCAGAGCGCAAATTTCCATTGGTCAACCGGCCGTCCGAGAACAAAGGTGCAGGCCGATCAACAAGGATGAAGTCGTCCTCATGCTCGCCATCATCTCCTTTTACTTCGCTCGAGCCCTCGTCTTCATCTCCCTCTCCTTCGCCCGATCCCTCGTCTTCGTAATCCCAGTATCTGCTCTTCCCTATTACTATGCACTTGTGCAGAATTGCACTGATACGGTCTGCCTCCAGGAACTCCCGCATCTGCTCGGTTTGTTCTTCGGGTCGCAGCGCTTCGACGATTCGCCGCATTTCGTCAGGCGATTTCCCGGTTCGGAATAGGTACTGAATGATCTCGAAAACCTCTTTTAGGAACGCTAGGTGGGTCGCATGGTACGGTGATGTTGCGCGGGACGATGACGCTGCGAGGGACGGTGATGCTGCGCGGGACGATGACGCTGCGAGGGACGGTGATGTTGCGAGGGACGGTGATGCTGCGATAGACGGTGATGTTGCGATAGACGGTGATGCTGCGATAGACGGTGATGCTGCGATAGACGGTGATGCTGTGATGGACGGTGATGTTGCGCGGGACGATGATGCTGCGAGGGATGGTGATGTTGCGAGGGACGGTGGTGACAGTCCATCGTAGAGTCGGATGCGCGAGGAGACGGAGCCTGGTGCCAGATCTCTTACATCGGACACTCGAGAACTAGAGTTGGACATTTTGCTCGCGCAATTTCCGATTGCGTTCTTTTATTTGCAAAGAGAGGGGGGAATGAGAATGGGAGAGAACGCAAGATCATACAATGGTGAAGAGAAAAAAAACCCCCGAATTGATTGCGATGTGGGCTCTCAACTACGACTGCGTACCAAGGTAAAGCGAGCTGGCTGGAGTTATTAACGTGGAATTGTGGGCGTGGTAAACCATGGCTCGCGTGAAAAGGTTCGGTCGTAGCGAGAGCTCAACGAAGTGAGCAAAACATTGTTACTTGAGACTTCTCTAAACCGATGAAGGATGATATAAGGGATTTAAATCTTGCTTACTCCCTTGGAACAATACGGCCATGTCGGACGCGCCAATAAGCAGAGCGTTCTCTATCTATATAAACCTTGTCTCGCTTCGATGAGTGAAGCCAGCCCTGTGATACTTATTCACGAGCGTCCCTCTTGCGTCAGCTTGACCACTGCAAGCAAAGTCTTGGAGAATACAGAACCTAAGCCGAAGCAGATCAGCAAAGTCAAAAGCCCAGAGCAAGCTGCTGTATTCCACGACACCTTAATTCCGGCATTTCACTTGTCCAGTATACCTTTTCGTGGACCGATGAAGGCATTCGCGCGCTATTCAACGACACGGCGGCATTGGCAGCAAGTGCTCGAAGAAATCGGTTGTTCAAGCGTGATGATCCGCCCCCTCATTCTTTTGTGGCAGGAGGTGTCGTCGGATACTGTCTCAACAGATCTGCAATGGATTAGCGCAGCATTTTGCCTCTGGATATCGCACCCACCATTCGCGAGAGAGGGCAAGGAACAGCGGCTCCATCAAACAGTCGGACGCACCGCCTGTACGCGATCAACCATCGTCTCCATGTGGCCTCACCCCGTCATACTGTGGTCGGCCTCGTCGCCACTCTGCGCCAAGCTCTGCAGCGCCGCCTTCTGCCTCGCAATCCTCGCCTCAAGATATTCAATCTCCTCCTGCTGGTCCTCGCACGACCTGTCGATGTCTGGCAATGCCATGACGGCTCGTCGCGCCTTTTGTATCTTGAGCTTGAGCTCGGTTGCGGCCGTCGCAAGCTGCTGTATCTCGAGTGGGCCGTCGTCAGAGGGCTTGCCTGGCGTCGGTGTAGGGGCCGGTGGCTGAGCAGCTGTGTTCATGAGACGATTGAGCAGCCTGTGGAGATCGGGGAGGACGTCGAAGGTCGAGGGGGAGGGCAGCTGCGGCTCTGCAGGTTGTTGCGGCGGAGCTGGCGTCACGGGCCCTGTAGGAGGGAACGAGGCACTCGCAGAGAGAGGGAGATGGGGAGTATTCGGGCCAGACATGATGGGGAAGTGTCTGGACAGGTTGTGGATGGTGTTGAGGCCGGCGGCGGCGCGGGATGGGGCTACCGACGCGTCGGGTGAGACGATGGATTGGATGGGCGCGGCTTTGTGCGACGCAGGCGACAAAAGACGAGTTTTTCCGTGTCAATCGGCCGCGTTGCTTTCCGTTATCTTCGGCCGCGGGCGTGAGCGGAGTGAGCGGGTGGGAGGGCGACGTTGGTGTCAAGAAATTTGCTGCGAGTTCCTTTTGCTGAGAGCTTTAAACCCCACCAAGCCCTGCTGCCCCTCCATCAACAACAGTCCACTGCGCCTTGTGTTAGCCTATTCACCGCTCCATTGGCGGCTGTTTCTTCCTCTTCTATCCTGTCCTGAAACTCCAATTGACCGTCCAAGTCGGTCCAAGATGGGCAAAGTCGACCAGAAAGCCGTCCTCATCGTCATCGATGGCTGGGGCGTTCCCGGCGACAAGTCCCCCAAAGAGGGCGACGCCATTCTCGCAGCCGACACGCCGTGCATGGACGAGTTTGCGCAGGAAGGATCCAAAACAGCTCAAGGCTACACCGAGCTCGAGGCTTCGTCTCTCGCTGTCGGCCTTCCGGAAGGCTTGATGGGCAACAGCGAGGTCGGACACTTGAACATTGGCGCGGGCAGAGTCGTATGGCAGGACGTGGTTCGCATCGACCAGACGATCAAGAATGGCGAATTGAAAGACAACAAGATCATCCGGGACTCGTTTGGCCGGGCAAAGAACGGCAATGGGAGGCTGCATCTGCTGGGGCTGGTCTCAGATGGCGGTGTCCATTCTCACATCAATCACCTCATAGCACTTCTGGGAGTGGCCAAAGATACAGGCATCCCCGAAGTCTACATTCACATGTTTGGCGACGGCCGAGATACCGACCCCAAGTCTGCCGCAGGCTATCTCCAGGACCTTCTCAAAGCCACCGGGGAAATTGGAACCGGCGAGATCGCCACCATTGTGGGACGATACTACATCATGGACCGCGACAAGAGGTGGGACAGGGTCGAGATTGGCATGAAGGGAGTCGTGACAGGAGAGGGCGAAGACAGCAGTGATCCGGTTGCCACCATCAAGGAGCGATATGAGAAGGGCGAGAACGACGAGTTCCTGAAGCCCATCATTGTTGGAGGCAAGCAGAGGAGAGTCCAGGGCAAGTATTTCTACATTTAAGTACCATATTGTCCACATACTAACCCCGACAGATGGCGACACGCTCTTCTTCTTCAACTACCGCTCGGATCGCGTTCGAGAAATCACGCAGTTGTTGGGCGATTTCGATCGCTCCCCCAAGCCCGACTTCCCCTACCCCAAGGATATCCACCTGACGACCATGACCCAATATAACGTCAAGTACACATTCCCCGCCGCCTTCTCGCCACAGCGAATGGGCAACGTCCTCGCCGAGTGGCTGTCGAAGAAGGGGCTCAAGCAGTGCCACGTTGCCGAGACTGAAAAGTACGCCCATGTCACCTTCTTCTTCAACGGAGGTGTCGAGAAGCAGTTCGAGGCCGAGGAGCGTGACATGATCGACTCGCCAAAGGTGGCAACGTATGATCTGCAGCCCAAGATGTCGGCCATGGGCGTTGCAGAGAAACTCTGCGAGCGAATCAAGAGTGGTGAGTTTGAGTTCCTGATGAACAACTTTGCGCCGCCAGACATGGTTGGCCATACTGGAGTCTACAAGGCGGCCATTGAGGGTGTGACGGAAACGGACCGCGCCATCAAGAAGGTCTATGATCAGTGCAAAGAGAGCGGGTACACGCTCTTTGTCACATCAGACCACGGGTGAGTCAATCGAATGCTGGAATTGACAGAGAAGATGCTGATAACTGGGCAGCAACGCCGAAGAGATGCTCAATGAGGAAGGCAAGCCGAAGACATCGCACACGACGAACAAGGTGCCCTTCGTCATGGCCAATGCGCCCAGCGGCTACAGCTTGAAGAAGACAGATGGGGTGCTCGGAGACGTTGCTCCGACGGTTCTCGAAGTCATGGGCCTTCCACAACCCGAAGACATGGATGGTCATAGTTTGCTCGTCAAGGCGTAGGCGGGTGATGATCTACTATTGCTTTGTGCGAGTGGATACCGTAGAGGTGAAAGAGGCTTGATGGATTTTGAGCATAAGCTGTTTAGAGAAGGAAGGATAGAAGCGAGAGCATCTCGAATGTAGTCGAATAACCTGGCATGGCAGCCACTCTATCGGATAACTTCCGTGATTATTGCTTTTGGCCAGACTACTAGTCAGTAGTGACGGCAGAGGCTTCCTTAGACCTGGCCGCCACACTACTGATTTCCAAGGATGCACCCCTGACTGCAGTCTCTTTCCATCCTTCAGGGCAGGAAGGGGGGAAATGAATGGATGAACGAGCATGAAAAGGCCCAGAACTAGATGGATTGTCCAAATACTCTTATCTGAATGCGTCGCCCATTCCCGGGGACGCGGCCTAGTCCAATCATGATTCTGGTGGCGCGTGCAGGGGCCGGGGTCCTTCACCGGACCCCACCACCATCTGGATGACAAGTGACAGACGCCCTCCACCCTCAGCTGCCTCACTTGGAGCCTCTCCCTCCTCCACCCACCCTATTGCTACTTTCGCTTCCATCGTTGTATTTGTGCACACTTTGGGACTTGGGCCCCGCACCCTCTCGTCGGATACCCCGCAATTCGGCCCATCGAGGGGCATCGACACAGCTGACAGACGGACGCACACTGCAGACTGCTGAGGGCGCCGACACTTGAATATAGCAGGCACCCTGCGAAATAGCCTCAGGTAGACGAGGCAGACGAGGCAGACGCCATACCGACTTGCTGAGCCCCGCGCCTGAGGCCTAGGCCGCCGTCCTCTGTCCACCGTCCCCCGTCCACAGTCCACTGCTCCCAGCGCCTGAAGCACCTCGCGCCCTCATATTTACCCCTCCCACGACACGGCGCCCAGTCATTTTTGCGGCGATAGAAGATATAGAAAGAGATAATGGCCTCCAATGGCGGCTCCGGCGCGCACACGCCGCAACCACAGGCACAGATCCAGCCATGTCGGTATAAAACGGGAAAGACACTCGGCGCAGGCAGCTACTCGGTCGTTAAGGAGTGTGTCCACATCGATACAGGCAGATACTATGCCGCCAAGGTCATCAACAAGCGTCTGATGGCCGGGCGAGAACACATGGTTTGTAGCTCCTCACGATCCATTAATACAAGGGGGACTGACACGCATCACCAAGGTTCGCAACGAGATCGCCGTGTTGAAGAGGGTTTCCATGGGCCACAGGAACATCCTGACCCTCGTGGACTACTTTGAAACCATGAACAATCGTATGCATGCGCATTCCTCAAGACGCGATCATTTTCACTGATACTTGGCCAAGTCTACCTCGTTACTGACCTCGCGCTCGGTGGAGAGCTGTTTGACCGCATCTGCCGGAAAGGCAATTATTACGAGTCTGATGCGGCTGATCTCATTCGAGCCACGCTCTCTGCTGTAGCCTACCTCCACGACCACGGCATCGTGCATCGCGATCTCAAGCCCGAAAACCTACTGTTTCGAACGCCAGAAGACAATGCCGACTTGCTCATTGCAGACTTTGGCCTGTCACGAATCATGGACGAGGAGCAATTCCACGTTCTGACCACGACATGCGGAACTCCTGGATACATGGCACCAGAGATCTTTAGGAAGACTGGGCATGGAAAGCCGGTGTATGCAGACCTCCTCCACTCTACGAATCCGAGGGCTAATTGTATAGTGACATTTGGGCCATCGGAGTCATAACCTACTTCTTGCTCTGCGGCTACACTCCCTTCGACCGCGACTCCAACCTCGAAGAAATGCAGGCCATCCTCATCGCCGACTACTCATTCACACCCCTCGAGTACTGGCGCGGTGTCTCGCTCACCGCCCGCGAATTCATCCGCCGCTGTCTCACCGTCGATCCTGCCGGCCGCATGACGGCCCCGGAAGCCCTCTCGCATCCCTGGATCGCAGATCTCGATAAGCAGGGCGCAGCAGAAGGTGAGGAGGACTTGCTTCCGACCGTTAAGAAGAACTTCAATGCTAGGCGTACGCTTCATGCAGCTATAGATACGATCCGCGCCATCAATCAGCTTAGGGCTGGCGGCGCCGCAGGCATGATGGACGGCGTCAAGAGCGGTGAGCCAAAGAGGGGTGCCCCGGCCTTTAACGTGCCCCAGCCGGTCGAGGGCGAAGACGGCGGCGCGGACGCGATGGAGATCGACCCCCGGGGCTACGGCCACGGGCAGACAGAGGAGATGATCAAGGAGCAGGAGCGCCGGATCAGAGAGACACAGCAGGGCATGTGGAGTAAGCGGTAGATTCGCCTGGTACCTGAATGCTTAGCGTGTGGATGCCTCATCTGACTCTGTCGAATGGAAGTGTTGTGTCTACTGGAACCATTTGTTCCCGATATTAGAGGGCTACTTTCATTCAAAGGGATCAAGATGTTGGTTTTCTTTTCGGGAAATACGGGGGCCAACCCACCCTCACCTTATTTCTACTATACCATCTGAGGATAGCAGGGAAAGAATTGGTCTCAGTTGCCTCTCGCCTTGCCGTGTCAATGTGCTATGTTCGGTGCTATTGTACCAACGAAGCCGGCCTCGAAGCCTCGCGCCGATAGATGCGAGAAATCCAAAATATACATATCGTGTGCGTGCCCTTTTTGCCTCGTCCGATATCCGCTGATAACGACCCAACCCAAGGCGGTTTGATATATTTACATCCGCCACACACGAACCGAAACAAGAGGAAATAGTCATAACTTCATATCACATCCTCTCCTCCCTCCCTCGCTCCCTCCCTCCCTACGCCGCAAAATTCACATCCGTCCCCGCCCTAACATTCTTTCCCTCCCCCATCTCAGACCCAGCATTCCCATTATTCCCAGCCCCCTTCTCCCTCCAACTCTCCACCAGCGCCCGAATCAACGCGACCGTGACCTCGCGCCCAACCCTCAGCTCCTCCTCGCCCCCCTTACTCAAATCCGGCACATGCAGAAACGCAACCGGCCGCTCCCCCTCGCCCAAGGCATGATAATGCGCCAGCGAATTCCAGTACGTAAATCCGCAGAGGAAATTGCCTGCGTCGGGGGTAAGCCGTACGTCCGGCACCCTGCCCTTCTTCTCCCCCTCCCCTCCATCATACGCAGCACGAGGCACAAGGTTCCCCCTCCACCGCATCAGCGCATCGCGCGCATCGATGCCTGTCTGCAGCGCAGGCGGGAATACCTGAGGCGGGAACTTTGCGTCGGATTGCGCGTCGTTGAAGCGCACGCCGTCGACGTCTGGGATGGCGGCGTAGCCGAGTTTGTGCGCGCCCTGCTCGAGCGTGTAGAAGGTGCGGCCGGCGGCGAGGCCGATGTGCAGGATCAGGGTTGGTGCGGGGTAGGCTGGGTTTTCGGGGGGGAGAAGCTTGGGGATGAGGGAGAGGATGGAGGTGTAGGCGACGCGGAGGGGGAAGTGGTGGACGTGGATGTGAATGGGGGTGGGTTGGGAGAGGGTCGCGGGGAGGAGGGCGGGGAGCGTCGAGGCAATGTCCCAGGAGGAGTTTGTGGAGGGATGGTGGAGGAAGGGCTGGGCTGGGTTAGCTGGGGGAATTGTTTGATGAGTTTAGCGAATTGAGAGGAGACAGATAGTGAAGGTGCAGACACGTGACATGAATAAAATGCACTGCAACCCTTCAGACGACAGGATGAACTTGAAAGAATTATTATGGAAATAAGCTCACCCCAAAGCCTGTAACCAGCACTGTTACGGGTGCCTCTCCATTCTCCTGCGCCGGCGGTTGCCGTGCGGCAATCGCCCAAGCTCTCGGCATGGGTTCAAGGAAGGACTGTGACTACAAGGTACAGTTGCATATGACTGTCAGTGCCGTAGACAAGGAGTGGCACTAGATGTTTCTGTTTGAGAGTCAGTGGTTCTTATTCCACCGCAACGAAGGGCCGCAAGAGGTCGGCGTCGTGTGCCGCACGAATGACGTGGGTTTGAGCACACTGGTGTCGAGGTGGCAAGGGCCGCGGAGCACGGAATTCCAAGCAGATTGCGGGGGTAAGCTTTAATTTGTTTACCAGTACAGTACAAAGGTTGAGTCGAGGTAGTTGGAGGGTGCGAAGAGGCACCATCTCGCACGAAAAAGGGAGCGTGACCAAAGATGGAGCAGCATTATTGTAGTCTAGCGGCTCAATCGGCGTCCAGTCTCGCTGCCGTCACTAGTGTCCTGGGAAGATGGCATCCATGAGGTCACGGGGTCGTCTGGAGGTCCGTTTTGTCCAAGGGCAGCTGCCGAACCCCGCTGCGTAAGGAGAGAGGCGGAAATGTCCCGGATCGACCTCGGCCATCGTCAACCGCATGCCATCAGCATCAATTCGCCCTTTGCGCACCCCGACAGGCTCTTTATCACCTCTTACACATTCAATGATCTTTTTTAGAGGCGTCAGAACCCACTTGTCACCTTTCTGACAAAAAAAGCCATGGCCTCTGTGTGGAGGAGCGCGTCGCATGGTTGGCATCCGAATCGGATCCTGAAGTACACCACCCGACCCGTATAAAGACGCCGAGAGCACGGAAACTTCTCCTTATAAAAAGCTCCCTCGCGCAGACCGTCCCGCTTGACTTTGAGACAGACGCAACTCGCCCAGGTCCGCCCTTTTGACCCCTCCGCAGAGCCTCCACCATGAGCGCGTCGGGCCCCTCCAAACCCCTCGACCTCGCCATAGTCGGCGGAGGCATCTCTGGCCTGACCTTTGCCATCGGGCTCCTGGAAAACGGCATCCGCCCCACAATCTACGAGGCTGCTGCTCACTTTGGTGAGATAGGCGCCGGCGTTGCCTTTGGGCCAAATGCATGCCGCGCCATTGCGAAGATATCCCCCAAGGTCGCGGCTGCCTTTGACAAATGCAAGACGGCAAACACATTCGAGAGCAAAGGGAACACATGGTTCGATGTCCGCATTGGCGATGAACGCAGGGCAGACAAGGATGGATACGTGAAGCCTGGCGTAAAAGTGGGAGACTTGCTGTACGAAATCTTGTTCTCGTCAAATGATAACAGGGGCGGGGTGCATCGTGCGAGGTTCCTCGATGAGCTTGTCAAGATCGTGCCAGATGGCGTTGCCAAGTTCGGGAAGAAGCTCGCGGACATCAGCGATGCGACCGATGGGTCGGGAGACGTGGTGTTGCATTTTATGGATGGATCAATTGCCCAGCATACCGCTGTGGTTGGATGTGATGGTATCAAGGCTCGAACAAGAGAAATTGTGCTGGGCAAAGACGATCCTGCTGCGACGCCGGTCTTTTCTGGAAAGTACGCGTACCGAGGGTTGATACCAATGGATGAGGCAATCAAGCTGGTTGGAGAGGAAGAGGCGCAGAACAGCCAATTTTACTTTGGATACCATGGTCACCTGCTTACTTTCCCCATCGAGAAAGGCAAGACGATGAACGGTGAGCTCTCGCGTGTGACCACTTCAAACAACGCTTGCTAATACAAATCGCAGTCGTCGCGTTCAGCTCTGCGAAGGAATGGAAAAATCCAAACTGGGTCGTGTCAACGTCGAAAGAGGAAATGCAGGCCGACTTTGCCGGTTGGGGACCGAAAGTAACATCCATTGTCGGCGCAATGCAGAAACCAGACATCTGGGCATTGTTCTACCATTTGCCAGCCTCTACCTTCTACAAAGATCGCATCTGCCTCCTCGGGGACGCTGCGCATGCGACAACGTAAGTCTTCCACACTCACGCGCACACTGGCTCTGACCTCCAAACCAGACCTCACCAGGGCGCCGGCGCTGGAATGTGCGTAGAGGATTCGCTAGTTTTGAGCTCTATTCTAAAGGACGCCAAAACTGTCGACGACATCAAGAAAGCCTTTGTCGCCTTCGACCAAGTGCGGAGACCGCGGACCCTGAAGAATGTCGTAACCAGCGGAGAAGCCGGGCAGCTGTACGAATTCGAGCTAGAAGGCGATGATTTGGACCAAATCGAGAAAAATCAGAGAGAAAGGATGAAGTGGATCTGGGATATAGACCTCGACGAGCAAATCGAGCAGGCGCGCAAGATCTACCAAGGAGACAGAGCAAAGATGTGATTTTAATCACCTATCGCTTCCAGCCCATATAGATGTAGAATAGGAGTCTAGTCCAGCGTATCATCCCTCAAGGCCCAAATTGCCTTGAAGACTTCCTCCGTCTTGCTTCGTATGGCCTCGTGTGACATTGCATTGGTGATGAATGTCTTGCACCCCTTGATGTTCCTCGCTCGCTCCATGCTCAAGTCAAAGTCTACATACATGTCGTCGTAATACACGGCCGCATACACCGGAACCTCGTTCCTGCTCAACTGCTCGTCGTCATACAGCTTCGGCCAGTCCTTTGTCTGCGCCAGGTTCTCCGCCACCGTCTTGAGCTTTCGCAGTTCGGGGTAGCTGTCCAGCATGAAGGGATACACCATCTCGCCGGTGAACAGTATCGGCGCATCCGTCTTCAGCGCCTCTTCCAACTTGAACTCGGGATGCTTCTGCATCATGCGCTCCGCGGCCCAATTCGGCGCCTCGCCCTGACAATAGCACGGCTCATGCAGCAGCGCATAGATGACGTTCGAATCGAACGACTGCATGCCCTCGATCGCCATGACCGTCGGTTTCGACAGATGCCCATGCTGCGCCAGATCGGCATCGGCCCTCAGCACAATATCATGCACCGCGTCCAACCCACCCAGAAACCCAAACTGCAGCCCGAGCTGCAGAAAGCGTCTCGCGGGCAGAAAACCCTCGCCCCCCTGCACACGCACCGTCTCGTCGCCGAATCGACGAAGCAGCTTCACAACGCGCCGCACGCGCTCCACATCCTCTGGAAACTTTGCATAATATGCATCGTTCCTGCGCTTGACACGCGCATACAGCCGATCATACACCTCATCCGGCCGGTTCCTCATCGGCGGCAATCCCCCAAACACAAACGCCTCCTTCAACGCCTCGGGAAACAAACTCAAGTACGTCGTGACGCAAAACCCGCCAAACGACTGCCCACAGATACTCCACTTCTTCTTCTCATCCGGATAATCAGCGACCAGAGCCTGCCTCACAGCCTCGCAATCCCGCACAATGCTGTCAGCGCGGAAGCTCTTCATATACGCCGTCTGCACATCCTCGTTGCCACGCAACTGCAAGCTGGACTGCGAAACGGCGTTGCTGAGCCCCGTGCCGCGCTGGTCGAGGAAGAGCACGCGGTACCCCTTGTCCAGGAGGGGCGTGGTCCAGGCCGTGGCTTGCGGGCTGCGGCATTCGTAGCCAGGCCCGCCTTGCAGGTAGAGCAGCCAGGGGAGTTGGGATTTCTTGGGGTCAGGGGCGTCGAGGGAGGAGTCGGATTTGAGGACCGAGCGCGCGAAGAGTTGGATGGTGCCGTGGGAGGGGTTGGAGTGGTCACGGGGGACTTGGAAGAAGTGTTCGGTTACTTTGAGTTTTCCTGGGGGGGGGAGGGTTAGTGGCGGGGGGGAGGGAGATTGGGCATTGGGTGTACCGGGCACGACATGGGTCCTCTGTTCGAGGATTTTGGCGGCTGCGATCATGGTTGCGGTTGCGGTAGTGGAGGGTGAGGTTACAGGAACGATGACAGTACTCTTCTCGGCCATGTAGTTGAAATTGTGGTAAGTCCTGGTTATACTGATCCGCCTCGAGAGGTCACAGAGTCAGAGTCCGAGAATATCCGCATCTCGTGAGGTCGGAGTAAGCGCGGTGGGGAAGATTCCACGAGATGAGTACAAACGCTTCGTATCAAATAGATGGTGGGGAGAGGGGCCGCTCCGCATGAAGTCGCCAAGTCACACGGGCATAAAATACACAGTTGCACGACGTTAGCAACACCAACAACCGTCGTGGAGGTTTGTGTTTGCAAAAATACAGGAAACTGAAGAAGACGAAAGGCGGTTGGTTCTTCTTCACAAATCTGCGCTCGGGAATGCTCTGCTGGAACGCTACGTCACGGGCACACCACTTCGCTTACCTACCGGTAGTTCTGATCTCAGTTTGGAAGCGAGACATCATTCAGTAAATATTTCCGACCAACATCATGGCGAAAGACAAGAAATCAAAATCGAGCGATAAAAAAGCCGCCAAAGCCGCAAAGGCAGCCAAGCAAGAAAAGAAGGCTGGCAAGAAAGACAAGAAACAGACGGCGAAGAACAAGGATGTCGATTCTGATGCCGAGTCGGTCGATCTCGACGCCGTCCTCGCGCAATACGCAAAAGAGCAGGAACAGTACCATGCAATCACCGAAGTGGCATCCGAGCCACCCTCTCCAAGGGCGTCTAGTACAATCATCGCCAACCCTGCAAATGAGAACGAGCTGTTTTCGTTTGGTGGCGAATACTTCAATGGGGCTACGGCGCAGTTCTACAATGACTTGTTCGTGTACAACATCAAGCAAGATGCATGGAAGAGAGTTACAAGTCCAAACTCGCCGTTGCCGAGATCGGGACATGCGTGGTGTAGAGCTGCGAACACGAAAGATGTATACCTCTTCGGCGGCGAGTTCAGCTCTCCGAAGCAGGGGACTTTCTACCACTACAACGACTTTTGGCGCCTAGATCCTACGACGAGGGAGTGGACGAGAGTCGAAGGGAAGAGCAAGGCTGCGGGTCCACCAGCAAGGAGTGGACATCGTATGGTCGGATTCAAACAGTACATTATCTTGTTTGGTGGTTTCCAAGATACCTCTGCAACGACCAAGTATCTGAACGACGTATGGATATACGACTGCACGACCTTTGCATGGCACACGCCAAAGCTGCAGTCGGCAAGGGCCGTTCCAGACGCTCGATCTAGCTTTACTTATCTGCCCCATGACCAAGGTGCCGTCTTGTACGGAGGCTACTCGCGAGTCAAGACAGCAGCTGGGGGAAATAAACAGCAACAGGCCAAAGGCAAGAAAGGAGGTGGAGGAGGGCCAGCCAGCCGAATGGTGCTGAAACCCAAAGTTCACGAAGACGCCTGGTTCCTCCGCATCACTCCTCCAGCATCTGACGCTCCATCTGGTACCCTTCCAACCGTGTCTTGGGAGCGCCGTAAGAAACCTGCCAATCCACCCAACCCGCCTCGCGCAGGCGCAACAATGGCCTTCCACAAAGGACGCGGCATCATGTTCGGCGGTGTACACGACGAGGAAGAAAGTGAAGAAGGCATCGACTCCGAATTCTTCAACACACTGTTCATTTGGAACATTGAGCGAAATCGCTACATGCCCCTTACTCTGCGCCGACCCAAGGCCAACGCCAACAAGCGCGCCGCCCAACAAGCCAACCTCTCCCGCCGCGACCGCGCCCGAGCCGACGAAGAGGAACTCCTCGCCAACCTCAAAGCCCTCGAGATGAAAGCCGGCGCAGCTCCCACGACCGACCCAGACCCAGACCTCCCGCCTGAAGAAGACGAAGAAGAAAACGCCCGCCTAGCAGAGAAACCACGCATCTACGAATTCCCGCACCCGCGCTTCAACGCCGCCCTCGCGGTCCAAGGCGACACACTCTACATCTACGGCGGCACGTACGAAAAAGGCGACCGCGAATACACCTTCGACGAGCTGTGGGCGCTCAACCTCAACCACCTCGACGGCGTATCCCAGATCTTCAAGCGCGACATCGAGGACTGGCAGGGCAGCGACGACGAAGCCGACGAGGACGACGAGGATGAAGAGTATGAAGACGACGAGTCCGATGAGGATGAGGACGGAGAGGCAGAAGACGCTGCGTCCGTATCCACGGCCCCCACGAGCGTATCTGCGAAGGAGAAAGATGCCGACGAGGATCCCGGCACCGCAGACGAGATCTCCGCGCTGACAGACACGCTACCGCACCCGCGGCCCTTCGAGGCGCTGCGCGCCTTCTACGCGCGCACGTCCGAGGCGTGGCAGCAGCTTGTGGTCGACGAGTTGACGAAAGCGAGCGCGAGCGCGGGGGGCGTGCTAGCCAAGTCGCCCAAGGAGATCAAGAAGGCCGGGTTCGAGCGCGCGGAGGAGAAGTGGTGGGATTGCAGGGAGGAGATTCGCGCGCTCGAGGACGAGCAGGAGGAAGCTGGGATTGGGGAGGTGGTGAGTTTGGCGGAGAAGGGGGTGGGGGAGGGGGGAGTGGGGAGGAGGCGGTGAGATTGGAGATATTTGAAAGAGAGGAAGGGGCGTGGTAGATGGGGTTTGGTTAAAATTTGGCTAGTAGTGGGATTACATGACCTCTTCTACGACGCCTTGCACCCAGTCTAATTGCACGGCGCTGACACCGCGTGCCCAGGCCTTACTCGTGAAGACGAACTCTGTGAATACAATAGCTTCGAGCTTCTTGCCGAAAAGCACGGAGCCGGGATGAATGGCGACGGTCTGATTGCCCATGAGCGTGCGGTAGCTCCCGTCTGGCATCAGTCGCGCTGTGTTCGATATGAAACCTCTGAGAATGCAGTGCAAGATGGCGTTTGTGTGCTCTTCAGATGGCTTGGACGAATTGTTGGTGGATGCGAGCATTTTGAGCTGTGTGCACTGTTGACGGAGCTGCTTGCGTATGTCCTGCCGTCATTTAGTACGAGTTCCCAAGTACGGGGCGGTCAGTCTGGCTCACCATAACATTCTGCATAGCGCGGTGCGATACAAAGTGGCGCTCACACCACGCCTTTCGATCCGTCTGCTCCTCTGCATAACGCCTGACGGTCGCGAGAAGCGTCATGTGGTCTCCCTCGCGCCGGAAGAGATCTCGTCGCGCGACCTCGGCCTCTTCTTTGCGTTCTTCCGATACTAGATTGAGGAAGATGTTTTCGACGCTGAGGGCAGAGATGATGTCGATTGCGTCGAGGAGGCAGTCGCGCTCTGGAACAGCCGCTTCCACCAGGACTCGCCCGAGCGTCGGTGTGAGTGGGAACCTTGATATTTTGAGCCCGGTATCACTGATGGACCCGGTCTCTGTCAAGGCGCTCAGATGGAGTAGTTGCATCAGCGCCTTTTCCATTGCTTCTCGTGGCGGTCGGTCCAGGAATGGGAAGCCAAGCACATCATCCACGCCACGTGCCTTCATCATCAGCAACGCGTGGCTCAAATCACACCTCAAGATTTCCGGTGTCGTTCTTTCATCCATAGCCTTGTACCCTTCTTCAGTGTACAGCCTATAGCACGTTCCTTCAGTCTCACGGCCCGCTCTGCCGGTCCTCTGGATTGCAGCAGACTTTGAAACGGGTTTTACCAAGAGAGATTCAAGTCCGAGCTTGTTGCGGAACTGCTTAATCTTGGACTTTCCACAGTCAATGACATAGCGAACTCCGGGCACGGTGACGGATGTTTCGGCGATGTTGGTTGAGAGGATCACCTTGCGCGTTCGAGGCGGAGCGCGTTGGAAGATGCGCTGTTGGGCGTGTTGTGGGAGAGCAGCGAAGAGAGGGAGGGCTTGCAGCTATCAAAGTTCAGTACGTGCCGTATGCTGCCAGGGCTCGAGTTTGGTGCTCGACTTACTTTAGGTATGTCCTTGTCCAAGTGCTCGGCATAGTCATTTACAAGCTTCTCCAACGCTTCAATGGTGTCCTGTCCAGTCAGAAAACAGAGAATATCTCCGGGCTTGTTGTCTGAGAGCGGCTCTTTGAGGTGGATCTGAAAGATGATCTTGAGAGCCGACTCGACCCAGTCCTGGCTGGGTTCGGGGAGATGGATTGTCTTGACGGGGTATTGACGACCTTCGACAAAACACGTAGATACTAGGGACTTCGTGGGCTCATGTGGGCTAGTTTCATCGTCTGGAGACTTTCCGGGCCCAGACTTTTCGGAATCGTGGTCATCTTTTCTTTCGCTTTCCGAACTCTCGTTGAAGAATTTCACAAGCGCTTCCACGTCTGCCGTTGCACTCATAATAACAACCTTGAGAGGAATTTTTCTTTTTCCACCCCTTGAAGGTCCATCCACCAAAGTTCGAAGGAATCCCAAGATAAGATCCACGTTTACGCTTCGTTCGTGCACCTCATCCACAATCACCGCGCTATATTGCGGTAACAACGGATCGCGCAGCATCTCTTGAAGCAGCATTCCCTCGGTGAGGAACTTCACCTTGGTGTTCGGACCCGTTGCATTATCGAAGCGAACGCTATAGCCAACCTTGGCTGCGGGACTTTGACTTCCAAATAGGCATCCCATCTCATCCGCCACTCTTCGAGCAAGTGAGATTGCCGCAACTCGTCTTGGCTGAGTAATGGCAATGCATTTCTTGCACCACTTCTCGCTCAAGAGGAATTGAGGCACCTGTGTCGATTTTCCGGAGCCAGTAGCGCCTGTGAGCACGAGGACATTCTTCTTGCGGAGCTCATCCCGGATTGCTTCTGCTTGTGGCCAAATTGGCAGTGCTCGTCGGCTAAGAAGAAGTTCATCACGTCGCTTGAGAAGGTGATTTGGCGCCTGTGAAGTTTTGTGGTGGTTGAAGGTTTTGGTGGGTGCATTCGGCTGGGGGTTGCTTTTGTGTTCGATGTTCGGGGTCTCGTCGGCATCTAGATTCGTCCACTTGCGTTTATTTGCCCTCTGGGATTTTGGATCAGCCGTATGCTTTTGGATGGCCATGGTGAACTGTGGAAGCCGTGGCTGCTATGAACTTTTTCAGAGCCGCCTGAATTCCTTATCGATAACGGATTTGCATTAGGCCGCAAAGGGTCTAGCTCGGAGGGCATCCGCATCCAGGCCCAGACCGTTGCTCACCAGAGGAGCAACCTGTCATGTCGATTTCCGTGCAGGAAGATTAGGAACACATTGTAGCTACAGCTTCGCTGCACAATATGACGCCCGACTCGGGTTTCATTAACCCGGTCCCATGGCCTCATGAACATCGATGTCTACCCCGCGACTCGCCAGACGCTAGATCCTCATTAATGGCAATTTATCCATCAATGTTGGACGAATGCCATCGAGCCGAGGACGGGCAATGCTGTCCGAAGATTCACAAGTTTCATTGACATGCAACAGCGCGACTCCCAGCCAACGACACATCATGCTACTACATCTTCCGTGGAGCGTCGGATTTCTTGTACTCGCGACTCTCAGCGAAGCCAAAATCGATCGGAGGTCTATTGTGCAACAATTTAGTCTCCATCTCAATAAGTCCGATCCTTACAGCCCAATCCAGGTTGGCAATGGCAATTTTGCTTTTGGGGTCGACATTACAGGCCTCCAGACGTTCATTCCACACAACACGCTCTCTTCCTGGGGATGGCATAATTCATCATTACCCACGACGGCAAATCAGACTTCAGTCGTAGACTTTACAGGTCAAGATTGGTGGACACACGATCGACTTGTCAATTATGCGCAGCCAAATCCGGACGAGAAGGAAATCAGTCAATGGATGATTGCGAATCCGCACCGCATCAACCTCGGGCGGGTCGGCTTGTGGTTCAAAGGACGCAATGTGACAGAAAATATGCTAAAGAAGAAGAATCAAACTTTGGATCTATGGACAGGATCAGTCGAGTCTCAATTCTCGCTCGACGATGAAGAAGTACGGATCATCACCGTAGCGAGCCCAGAGACAGACACGGTTGCTGTCGAGATTAGGTCTAAGCTCCTCGACGTCGGATCTTTGGGTGTGTTCTTTGACTTTCCTTATGCTAGTGGCAAGAATAAGTTCGATGCGCCATTTGTAGGGGTGTGGAATGCGACCGCGAATCATACGACGACACTCGAAGCGGGATCCAGAGGTGCTATAATAAGCCACGAACTCGATGCAACGAATTACCTCGTCTCTGTTGATTGGGATGTTGATGCGGTAATAACTAGACCTGATCAAAACACTCACCGCTACGTCTTGGAGCCTAGCGAAGCTTCGGGTGGTAGATTCAGCTTCACTGCCACTTTCGCACAATCCTCACTCGAGAACATAGCTTCAGCTGCGGATATCAAGGAAATTGCATCGCAATGGTGGCAAAATTATTGGAGCTCGGGAGCCTTCATCTCTCTTCCCATTGCTCAAAATAACTCGGCCTGGGAACTACAACGACGCATCATTCTTTCCCAGTATCTCCTAGCCGTGAACGGAGCAGGCCGCGATCCACCGCAAGAGTCAGGTCTAGTCAACAACGGCTGGTACGGTAAATTCCACCTTGAAATGGTGTTCTGGCATCTCGCCCATTGGACACTCTGGAACAAGTGGTCTCTCTACGATCGCAGCATCGGAGTATACGAGCGCTTTCTTTCAACCAGCTTAGAACGCGCCCAGAAGCAAGGCTACAAAGGAGCCAGACTAGGCAAGATGAGCGATCCAACAGGCAGAAGTGCCCCCGGAGAGATCAACAGTCTCCTGATCTGGCAACAGCCACACCCAATGTACTTTGCCGAAATGGAATACCGTAAATCCCCCACGGAAGCCACGCTCAAGAAATGGGACCACGTCCTGACAGCCGTAGCCGATTTCATGGCCAGCTACGCCTTCTTCAACGCGTCCACACAAGTCTACGACCTCGGCCCTCCACTGTACCCTGTTTCCGAAAACACGCACCCAAACCAGACCATCAATCCCACCTTCGAGCTAGCCTACTGGCGCTTCGGCCTCGATATCGCCTCGAAATGGCGGACGCGACAAGGAAACCCCGTACCATCTCAATGGACACACGTTCGCGACAACCTGGCACCATTACCCGTCGAAAACGGCGTCTACATGCTATACGAGGGAGTCAAGGACATGTGGAGCACGCCCGAGCTCGCAGAAGACCATCCAGGGCTTCTTGGGCTGTACGGCTGGCTACCGCCGGATGAGCGCCTCGATCTCGCGACATTCAATACCACTGTCGATCGCGTGTACCGGGCGTGGAACTTTACGTACTCGTACGGGTGGGACTTTCCGTTGCTCGCGCTTACGGCAGCGCGGATGGGAGATGCGGAGAGGGCGGTGGGGTGGTTGCTGGATGCGGACAACAAGTTCGATGGGCTTGGTATGCCGGTTGGAGGGGCGAGGGTTGCGACGCCGTATTTTCCGGCGAGCGCGGGGTTGTTGCTGGCTGTGGGGATGATGGCGGGGGGGTGGGATGGGCTCAATGGGCCGGTGTTTCCTGCGGGTTGGAATGTTGAGGTTGAGGGGTTTTCGAGGGCTATGTGAATGGTTTGTAGGATACTTACTGGCCTACTGGATCTTCGATTGATTGAAAGCGTTTGTATTGGGGTAACACAGGGATGAGAAGGGGACTATCATGTCGACATCAACTTACCAAAATGACTCTTCATTTCGAGAGAAGGGTCCTATTTCAGTGCCCATACCCAACTCTGGTGGATATTTAGTAAAGATTTATTCTGCCCGAGGTCTACTCAGAAAATCCTTTCCCATGTGACAGACACGAATTCAAGAGTATGGCGCACGGACCCTGTTACCAGCAGGTCTTCGACCGTGTCACGATAGATTTAAATTAATTTGTGAGGTAGAACACTTGTTCATAGTATGGCAACGCATAGAATCTGGTATGAAACTGCTTTAGTTAAATTGATCGTTTTGTTGGTCTTTACGCATGATGACCACCTCAAGCATTAGTCCTAGTGTTTGACCACCTTCGCGAGATAATGCAAGGAGTATCGATTCATTTCAGGAGCAATACACTTATCATGTGGAGAATCTCAACCCTCTGAAATGACAGTTCTAGACTGCTCCAAATTGGTTTTGTCAGGCGAAGTTCCCGCAAAAATGTGGGTTATGACCCACAGTCGACTCTGGAGACGATCCCGCAGTGGTTCTTGAGTCGACTGATTTAGAAAATTTCGGCGAACGAAGAGACTACGGTTCTCGGTGTACACCGTGCACCTGTTCGCGTCAGTTCACCGTGTGTTCATTGTGTCAGTTCGCGCAAAGAGGTGATCATGGACGGTTCAGGTCTCAGGGCAGTCCGGACGTGCATAGATAGGTGTACCAGTGCCATACCCGCGTGCCCGGTAATATCTCCCAGCCCAGGTTGCGCAATCGTGCACCGACTCGTGGAACATGCGCCGAACATTCTTTGGAGCCGTCGCGTGCTCAGCTACCTGTTCCTCCGCATGGCACGCCGTCACATGAAGAGGTGGAAGATGCTTCGGATTCTTCTTCGCATGCTTGCCTTCGCTTGACACGCACCCCCTGCTCCGGACGCTCTCGGCCAGTGCACACCGCACACGCTCCCGTCCCGCCGTCTCATTGGGCACGGCATGTCCGTGTTTCGCCTCAGAATCCCTGATTCGCCTACCTCCGTGCAATAAGGCGGAAACACTTGACAGCACGAATGAAATCAAGCAATGCCGTGTTCATGGAGCCTTCTTGTTTGGGGGCGAAGGCTTGCAGATTCATACGCCCCCCTCGGCATAATGTGGAGCCCGATGTAGCAACAGCTCGAGCGACAGCGCCCAAAGATGTCACTGCATGGACGTTTCGCGGACAACGCTGACATGCTGGTGGGGGGCGCAGAATCTGGCATAGGATCCGCAGCGGGCCTTGCGAAGGATTGATAAAGTCAGCATCGCCCGTGCTGCAAGATCTGTTCGTTTCCGCTGCGTCACCTACGTCGGGCCAAGTCGCTCGTTGCAGTTGCTTTCGTTCCCTTTTGACGATTGGAGACGACCCACAGAACCAGCATGTCTCAGATCGTCAGGAAAACAGCAGGCGGCAATGCTGCCTTTCATAACTTCCATAACGACTACGCCCATATCGCCGACCCGAACGAGCGGAGACGACTTGCTCTGGCCGAAATCGACAAGGCACCCTTTGGTTGGTATCATGTTCGGGCTATCGTCGTCGCTGGTATTGGTTTCTTCACTGATGCCTATGACCTGTTCGCCGTGAACATGGTGACGTCCATGTTGGGCGTTGTCTTCTGGCAGAATGCTGTCCATTCGCCTGGCAAGATCCCTTCCAAGGCAGACACTGCAATCAAAGTGTCAACGTCGACTGGAACGGTCATCGGCCAAGTGGGTTTCGGTAAGTACTTGGACTGCTCCCAAGCCAGCCAGCTTCTGACTACGCACAAGGCATCATGGCGGACATTGTTGGAAGAAAGAAAATGTACGGCCTCGAACTGATCCTCATCATCTTCGCCACCGTAGCTCAGTCCCTCTCTGCATCTTCTCCGGCTTGCTCCATCGTCGGCGTTCTCGTCTTCTGGCGAGTCCTCATGGGTATCGGTACGTTCAATTTACGTTACGGAAAGCATATCAGCAGACTGACTGATATCCTTAGGTATCGGCGGCGACTATCCACTCTCTTCCATCATTACTTCTGAATTCGCTACCACGAGATGGAGAGGCGCCATGATGGGCTCTGTGTTTGCCATGCAGGGAGTCGGTCAGTTCGCCGCCGCAATGGTCGCGCTCATTGTCACGGCTGGATATAAGGAGTCCCTGGAGGCAGCAAAGACCGTTGACAAGTGCGATGGTGCATGCAATGCAGCGGTTGACAAGATGTGGCGCATCGTGATCGGGTTCGGTGCCGTTCCTGGCTGCCTAGCCTTGTATTACCGCCTTACAATCCCCGAGACGCCGCGGTACACTTTCGACGTCGACCGAGATGTAATCCAAGCAGGCTCTGATGTGAAGGCATTCAAGAGTGGCGCTCCAAAGGGTACTCCGGATGAGATTACTCGTGTTCGCGCGAAACAGAACGATGCCCATCAACTCGATATTCCCAAGGCCTCCTGGAGGGATTTCTTCCGCTGGGTGTCAAAGTGGAAAAACGGCAAGATTTTGCTAGGAACAGCAGGCTCATGGTTTTTACTAGACGTTGCCTTCTATGGTAAGCCGGATCTTGCGCGAAATGCCATGTCGTGCAAATGCTGATGATGCTAGGTCTTGGGCTCAACAATTCCATCATTCTCACTCAAATTGGTTATGCTCACGGCGACAGCGTGTACAAGATGTTCTGGAACCAAGCTGTTGGAAATCTCATAATAACCTGCGCAGGGGCCATTCCAGGCTATTGGGTTACAGTAGCTACGGTCGATACCATCGGCCGTAAGCCCATCCAAATCGGTGGATTCGTGATTCTGACTGCAATTTTCTGTGCAATAGGTTTCGCCTATCACCAGCTGGATGGAAAGGCACTTCTTGCCTTGTACGTTTTGGCACAGTTCTTCTTCAACTTTGGTCCGAACGCTACGACTTTCATCGTTCCTGGAGAGTGTTACCCGACGCGTTATCGCAGCTCTGCACACGGCCTTTCAGCTGCTTCTGGAAAGGTGGGGGCAATCATTGCTCAAGTACTCATCGGACCTCTTCGCACACGCGGTGCTTCCGCTGGATCCTCCGACTCGCCATGGCTCAATCATGTTATGCAAATCTACTCTGCATTCATGTTTGCGGGCATTTTCACCAGTCTCCTTGTTCCTGAAACGAAGAGAAAGACGCTCGAGCAGCTCGCAGGCGAGGTCGAGGGCACTCCAGAATACGATCCTGATAACGTCCGCTCTTACATACAGGGTGTGGAGAAGACGGCGTAGAGTATGCGGCGCATGTTGACGACCTTTGCAAGTTTGGAGGTCCTATTTTTATTTGTAATGTCTGAGAAGCGCGAATGAACATCATTGCAGATGTAGAGATACCCATCCAATATAATAGAATTAGCGTTACGTTGAAATTCGATGCAGATGCGCAGCCAATGTTCTTTCCCGATAGGTTTACGCGCGTTCACGTGAGTTGGCCCGTGCCCGCGAATGATGACGTGAATCATCCGAACGTGAAGCCGCACCCTGGTCAACAACTTCCGCTCCACCACAATGACATAACAAGACATGCTCGCGCCTTGATAAGGCGCTAATCGACATTTCACAAAGATGGCTAGTCCAGCTAAACGGCGAAAGAAGAACGATTTCAGCGGATCCGCGCAGCCTGTTCGCGGTCTCGAATTCTTTTTCGCGAAGCAAAGGGAAGATGCTACGAAAGACACTACGCGGACGGCAATCGATGGCTCGAACCGATCAGAAGTTACAGAATCTCAAGATGCAGTAGAGACAGATGAAGAGCTGGCACGACGTCTGCAGGAAGAATATAACAAGGAAGCGCGTATAGCTTCCCCACCCAGTTCCAATGACCTATACGAAGACCCTCCGAGGCCTCAGGGGCACGGTCTTGAAGACCCTGATACAAAAACTAGGTCACCATCGGATACCGAACCGAAATCACCAGCTCCAAAGCAGTCGAATACGCTCTCGCTCCAGTCGACAGCGTCAGAGGAAGATACCGTGTCCGGTAGCATTCCCTTCGATCAAAGCCCCCTCGAGTTCGATCCTACGAAATACATACCACAACTGCAAAAGTATTGGGTAATAGAAGGAGGTCATGCGACTTACGCACTTTTGACACGGTGCTTTGTCCTTGTCAATAGCACCACAAGCCGGATCAAGATCGTTGACACTCTGGTCAATTTGCTGAGGACAATCATTGAAGGTGATCCTGACAGCTTGCTGCCTGCCGTATGGCTCGCGACAAATGCCATCTCTCCTCCCTACATCGATCTCGAGCTTGGGCTTGGCGGCTCCGCAATCTCCAAAGCCTTGATGAAAGTATGTGGATTGAACAACGCCGGCCTCAAGACTCTCTACAATAAATACGGAGATCCTGGTGATGTGGCCTTTGAAGCGAAGAAGAGGCAGTCGTACACACTTCGAAAACCCAAACCGCTCACGATCCAGAATGTGTTTGAATCGCTAAAAAAGATTGCAATGAGCAAAGGGCAAGGCAGCGTAGAAGCAAAGCAGAGAATAGTTGAGCGCCTCGTACAAGATGCGAGAGGGGCAGAAGAAAGTCGATACATTGTTCGCACTTTGGTACAACACCTGCGTATAGGTGCAGTCAAGACCACAATGCTCATCGCCTTATCTCGGGCTTTCATGTTGTCTAAATCGCCAGAGTCCAAGTTCGATATCAAGCTCGTCACGTCTCTTGCGAAACTGAAGAAAGAAGAGCTCGCCGAGTTATACTCCAAGAACGAAGAGATTGTAAAGGCTTGCTTCGCCCGACGGCCGAACTATAATGACCTCATTCCGGCTTTGCTTGATGTGGGCGTATGCGACGAGCTACTTCTCCGCTGCGGACTGGCGCTTCATATCCCCCTTCGACCAATGCTCGGAAGCATCACCCGAGACATGGGCGAAATGATCACGAAGCTTCAAGGACGGGATTTTGCCTGCGAATACAAGTACGACGGGCAGAGAGCTCAGGTGCATTGCGACGACAAAGGCAAGGTTTCCATCTTTTCGCGGCATTTGGAGGTCATGACGGATAAATATCCGGATCTAGTGGAATTAGTCCCCAAGATCCGCGGAGACGGAGTGTCCAGCTTTATTCTCGAAGGCGAGGTGTGTGCCATCGATCGCGAGACCGGCGAACTCAAAACATTCCAAACACTCGCCAATCGAGCAAGGAAGGATGTCGCCATTGGGAGTGTCACCATAGACGTCTGTCTTTTCGCCTTCGACTTGATGTACCTGAATGGAGAAGAACTCCTTGATCGACCATTCAGAGAAAGGAGGTCGCTTCTCAAAAGCCTTTTCGTTGAGATACCTCACCACTTTACATGGGTCAAGCATCAGGACGCAACATCAGCCGATGTCGAGGCTGTGCAAGCTTTCTTCAAGAGTGCTACAGACATCAAATGCGAAGGCATCATGGTGAAGGTGCTAGACAATCTTCCAAACCCGGAACTCGAGGTTAATGTGAATGGGTCTGAGGATGTCGGTCAGACTGAGCCTGCAACACCAAAGAAGAAGACCAGATCATCTAAATCAAAGTCAAAGTCAGCAGCGCAAGAAGGTGCGACAGAGGCACCGAAACCTTCTCGTCGAAAAGCTCTACTTTCGACTTATGAGCCTGACAAACGGCTGGACTCCTGGCTCAAGGTCAAGAAAGACTACAACGATTCCGCCGACACCCTTGATCTCATTCCCATTGGTGGCTTCCATGGCCAGGGCCGCAAGTCGAAGTGGTGGTCACCCATTTTGCTCGCCGTTCGCAACACCGAAACTGGGGCGCTGGAAGCTGTTACCAAGTGCATGTCTGGCTTCACGGACAAATTCTACCAATCCAATCGCGAAAAGTACAACAAAGACGATCCAGAAAATACGAATGTGTTACCTGAAAAGCCTCATTACGTCGACTATAATGGCGGAGGCGGCTGGCCAGACGTCTGGTTTGAGCCACAAGAGGTTTGGGAAGTCGCCTTTGCTGACATAACTCTAAGTCCGACTTACACTGCGGCAATCGGACTGATCAGCGAAGAGAGGGGACTCAGCACGCGATTCCCGCGGTTTCTAAAGACTCGAGAGGATAAAAGCATAGACGAAGCGACCGAGTCGGCGGATTTGGCTGGCTTATACAGGAAGCAAGAAGCCAGGGCGCCAAAATTGGACGACGATGCAGCAGAGGACGAAGTTTGGGAGTAATGCACCACGGACAAATCTGTGTTCACGTATATTCGACACTATCGCGAAAAGCTTTTACCTGCATGTTAATGCGGGGGTGGCTTAGCTCTCATGTCTTCAGCCTTCTCTGCGCGAACCTTCTACCTCACGTCACACAAAGCACAGCATGTCCGAGTTGTACGAACCACTCACCGTCGATGGAGTAGCAGCCTTCTCTGAGATGATTAGAATCTTGGTCCTCGAACCCTCGTTCAACTGGTTTGACCCACTACGTTTCCAATTTCACATCATCAGTCTTAAGGACTCAGAGGGCAAATACGAGGCTGTTTCATACGCTTGGGGCGAGCCGCATCTCGAATATCCACTATACTCTCGGCAATACATTTTTCATATCACAAAAAACCTAGATCAGGCTCTGAGGAAATTTCGTTTGAAGGTTGACAAGCGATGGTTGTGGGTGGATGCTGTCTGCATCAATCAGCAGCATTACCACGAGAAATCAGCGCAAATCCCTTTGATGGGTGACATCTTCCGGGGCGCGAAAAGAGTCTTGGCTTGGCTGGGTGAGGGTGGCAGGTATGAGGGGAACGCACTACAGGTGTTAGACCGATGGTCTCGTATTCGAGCACCTCCTAAAGAATGCCGAGGACAAGGCAACACAGACGAGTACGACAAATTCACCATAGGCTTCCAATCCGACGCATTGATGGAAATGGATCATATTGTCAATCTGCTCAGCTTGCCTTGGTTCAGCCGATTGTGGATAGTGCAGGAGATCGTCGTCAACGTCAATGTCTTGCTCATTTGCGGCGATATTGAATTGTCGATGATGAGATTTCAGGCCGCACTTAGAATCTTTACGGCAAACGTCGGCTCGTCCAATCTATCACGACTAACATTACCAGTCAAATCGACACTGAGGTCTTTACAAAAGATCCAGCGTTTGTGGATGGACAATTTCCAAATCATGCAGTTTGAACCTGGGGTAGAGACATTGCGAAGGCTCGATCGTCATAGCCTCTTTCTTTTGCTTGACGACTTCTCATTTTACCAATGCTCAGACGCCAGAGATCGAGTCTTCGCTTTAGTCAACATGGCTACGGATATTCATACTTCGACAAGCAAGGACTGCTCGAATCGCAAGCACATAACAATACCAGTTAACTACAGCACGGGTGTTTTGGGGACATACCGAGAGCTAGCGTACCAGTCAACACGGGAGAATTGGGAAATAATTGCTTTCGCGTCAGAGAGACGGCAGTCAGGTACACTATCATGGCCATCGTGGATACCCGATTGGAGAATACAGCCTCCCGTACAGCCTGTGTTCTTACAGGGGCTTTGGAACTCTCAAAATGGGATCATCAGCACTGGTCGTTACAACGCTTGGAAGTGCTCACTTCGTATCGATATCAACCCATGCTTCACGCTGGAGCATAATTTACTTTGCGTTGATCGCAGGAGTCGTCCGGACAACTCACTCACCACCGACGAGATGTGTATCAACATGCTGGACTTTTACCACGAGCGTGGGTGTCTTAGACCTCAATATATTGCACACAATCTTGCGGTCATGATTGGCACGATGGTGGCATTGCATAAAGGTTTCCACACTTTAGATGCAGACGACTTGGTAAAGCAGGTGGACTTTTACCTCAGGGGTAGATTCGAGCAACTGTACCCATTCATTCGACCCCAACACAGGTACTATCGGCGACAAGAGCATGACTTCACAACGATCGATACCAATCTCTGCGAGGATGCAGCATGTCGAGCCTTGAAGAACTGGTGCTTCTTCCAAACGAACGGAAAGAAGCAGAGCTTCTTCGGCTTGGGGCCGCAAGACATGGCCCCAGGGGACACATTGGTCATTGTAGAGCATGGAACAGAAATGCCAGAGTTTCAGGGCATGATACACAGGCCTGCATGGGTACTCAGACCCACTGACGACGGTACTTGTCGCCTAGTGGGTGATTCACTCGTATGGTTTTACCGGAAGGGAGGACAGTGTAACGTAGAGTGCAAATGCACTCTTGCGCCAGACTATCGGTCAGGCGACGCATTGGCACGGCAAGTCTACAAGGAGGAAGGCTGGAAAGTAGGAGGTGCGAGTGTAGAACTGATCTAGACGCGGCTCCCAAATTGTGTCATTGAACATTTAGGCATTAATTAATGTATTTGTTTTGCACCAGCATCTCTGAGAACACTTTACGATTGACATTATCACAAAAAAGCATGCCCCAAGCGGACAAATATGAGAAGACGAGACTATATTCGACTCTTCGCATGAGCTCTACTAACCTCACATCAAACCTGCCCTCCATTCATCTTCGCCCAGATGCGCCTCTCCTCGCCTCGCACCAGATTCACATACCGTAACAGAAATCACGTGAACCACTCAACAGGTGCCAATACCTCGCTCCGGCGATGCGCCCCCACAATAAAACACACGCCTTCAAAAGTACAAGCAATCGGCAAGACAGCCCACCTCCAGCAACGAAAGTGCGTTTCTCCCTCTTTTATCTTCCCGTTCAGTTCATCACAGAAGGCCCAGCCAACATCCCGCGCACACCCATCACATACACCAGTCAGCAATCAACGCGGACATTGGACGCTACTACTCAAGAACAAAGTCTACACAACACGACCTTGAGCGCAACAGATCATCTAAGGGCTTAGACGCAGGATCGAGTTGCGAAGGACTCTGGTGTATTTGCACTTTCACGATGACAAGACCGTGGGCTGATTTTTAGGTGTAGTAGAGAACATGGCAGACGAGGGATGGTCATAATGCGCAGGGATAGATATGTTACTCGTGCTGCACAATTCAACACACTCAAATGAACCAATAATCAGCATACTCAGTCTCGCGACCGACAATCAGGATTTTATTTTTATTTTTTGAGTCGCAATTTTCTACCCCCTCTATTGATCGATGCCACTAAACCCCCCCCCCTCCCCTCCCCCCCTATTTGTAATGAACCAGGAACAAGCCCAAGATGCTTGCATTTCCAACATGACTATTCAGTCCAGACACTCACGAGGAATGCAGCCAAGACACCGAAGAGGAATCCAAGCAAGAAAATGAGGCATCTAAGCCGAGATGTCAATTTCGGGTGTTCCTTTAGGTCGACTACTTTGGCGGTAGAATTGCAAGACATCTGGTCCAGGTTCAAGTCATCTGCTAGTTCCTGAAGAGATTGCTACTCATGGAAGCCCAATGACCCCAGATCCTTGCGAATGGATTCTTCGGTTGCAATCTTCTTGACCTGCGTGTCCTCTAGTTTCTCGCCCCGTGCCTGCCTCATCTTCAAATCGTCGATTGCTCGCATCTTCTTGAGCAGGGAGCGAATCTTTTTGTCTTGAGGACCGCCTTCACCTGGGCTTGTGACGGTGAGATCAGGCGCAGGAACTTGAGCTGCAGTCTGAGTCTGAACCTGCAGGGGCTGTGGCTGTGGCTGTGGCTGTGGCTGTGGCGGTGGCGGGTGAGGGGCGTTCCTGTTGGTTTGCTGGTAGTGGCCCGAACCAGCACGGTGATGATTGTAGTGGTTGCCATCCTGGTCGAAACCTGAGCCGTGGCGACGATGAGGGCTGTTGCCGTAGTTTCGATTGTGACTTTGGCTACGACCTCCACCCTGACTATTGAAACCTCCATTCTTGCTTCGGCTGCGTTGATGGCCCCTAGCATCACGTCGCTCCGGGCTGCGACCGGCACTGGCTGGTCCTGAGGGAGGGTTAATCCCATCAGCAGCAAGGCTGGCATTCTTCTCTGCGGCTTCTTTGGCTTTTTTAGCCTCCCTCTTCTTCTTGTTCTTTAGAGCCGCCTTGGAAAGCTCACCATCGCCCTCTCCAGTCCCGGTCAAACTGACACCTCCGCCAGGGGCGGCGCCGGGCGGAAGAGGGTCGGCGGCTTCCGCTCCAGGTACTTCACGGCGACGTGGCTTCCCAAACCCATTCGAAAAGCTGGCGTTGGTTGATGAGACTCCAGGGTTGGAGTAAGCCGCGCCGCCCTGATCTTCACGCTTGAACATGAGGGGTGTGGTTGTCCCACGCGCCCCAGGGGGTCGGTATGCGCCAGCGGGTTTCGAAGGCGTCTTGACGGTGCTCAAATATGCAAGAGCAGAAGCATGTGGTGTTGGCAATGGGTGGAAGGGATCCTCCAAGGGATGCTGATCCGTCGACTGCGGACGCCATGTAACATGATACAACTCGGTCATTTCCTCGTTGTACATGACACCCCCGCCAATGTGGTAGATACGAATTCCATTATCGACACGGAGGCGGGGGCTCGTCGTCGCTGTAAGAATATGTTTCCCGTCAGGGGCCCAAGCGCAGTGGGTGCAGTTGGACGCCTTAACGGTGCAGATTTTGGCGTAGTTCTTCTCCAGATCATAGATATCCATGTCACCAGCCAGATTCCCGAAACCGGCAACCAGGACGAAACGACCGTGAGGAGAGAAAAGAATGGTGTTGCGCGGGCCTAGGTCAAAGGTGTGCTGGGCAACAGCGCGGGCGTTGAAAATGGTAGTTTTGGCCGGCATATAACCATAGACGACGCCAAATTCTTTCGAGTTGGGCGACCATGACACGTCGTGAATGGGGCCCTCCTTGTCCAGCTGGATCCTCGAGTCAAAGGTGCCGTTCGCGCTGAGGATGTACATGTTCGTCTCGCCATAGTAGCTCTTGTTGGTTTTGTCGACCTCGGTCTGGGCCAGGACAATCAAGCTGGTACCCAGGTCGTTCCATTTCAGCTGCACCTTGTCTCCCTTGAAGAAGGTCTTTTGTGATATCGGGGCGGTAAACTGGGGCACCTGGAAGACCTTGACCGCGGCTGGAGATCCCTGCGGCTCAATTAGTACAGTGTCTGAATTGTGCAAATGTTGGTGACCAACCTTGCGCTCTGGGACAAAAACAGCAACTGAATGGTTCTTGCCGGGCGAAACCGCAAAATCCGAGACTCCCTCGGCGCGCAGCTTGTTCCAGACGGTGCCTAGGTCGCCCGACTCGTAGAACTGCACCTCATTTGTTACAACGCGTGCGCAGAACTTCTCGTCTGTCGTGTACTGCAGATTCCAGCCGGTCTGGGACTTTTGCACAAACTCGCCGACCACGGTGCGCTCGTCATGGCCATCTTCAGGCACGGTCCACCAAACCTTCAGATTCTTGGTGGCATTGCCTTCTTCGTCCTTTGCCGGCCGCTGCCATGTGATGAGGTACGTCCCGAGGGGGGAGAAGCCGAGTTCGAAGACGTTGGGGGTGGGAATAGTGGTTATGACGTGGCCGACGGACGCATCGATGACCGAAACCCTGACACATCAGTCAACCAAGCGGGGGGATGGGGATCGTATGGGGGCAATGTACTGTTCAGGCGACGCCCAGGCGAAATATCTGCTGTCGGGTGAGTAGCAGCAGCAGCGAAGGTTGCCTTCGGGTCTGTGTAACACGTAAGTGCGGGTCCGGGTATGCAATGCAGAACAGGGGCGTTCCGCACCGTTCGAACCCTGCGAGGGACTCGTAGAGAGGCGCTGCGTTCAGGACCCCGATGCCCTTGGAGGTGCGATCTGGCTCGTCAATCAGCGTGCGTGGACGAGTGGGGGAGGGGCTTCTCACAAGCCAGCTGTGTAGGAACCGCCATGACTAGTCAAAGTCACAGAGGAAAGTAGACAAAGCGACTGGGAGGGCGAAGTTGCTGTTGCTGGTGCGGGTGCGGGTGCGAGCAGCCTGTTTCACGAAAGCGTCGGCGGTGAGAGGCTAAGTTTTTTGGCGAACACGTCGGCGATGACGTATCCCGGTGAATGGATCGCGGGCACAGTGCAGGGCGCAGGGCGGGCAGCAACGGGGGCAACAACGGCACACGACGCACAGGAATTGAGTTGGCGGACCGCGAGAGAAGGAGCCGTTGTGTGAATTTCCCCGTCATCAGCCCTGACCACGGGCCCCTCGGCCCTTTAATTTTCCGGTGCCACCAGCCGCGGCTGTGCCTGTCCTGTACCATCAGTCATGCTCGCTCATCGCTCTCTTGAAATACATTGCCCATGTCACCATTTCCACGGGGCAGAGGATCTGATACATAGTGTCGTCAGCCAGTATCCCGCATCCATTCGATACACACCACTCCACGTCTGACCCCGCCCTCTACCCACCTCTTCTTCACCACCAATTGATGCACAGCTCGATGGCTTCTCCAGCATTGGCTCCGTCGTCTCCGTCGTCAATTGATCAGGTCGCGGCACGACGGCCACCTACGTCCTTTTTAGCAGATACCTAACCTTGACAAGTCCACACCACCCCACAACAGTCCCACTTGCGCCCTTCTGCACCTGCCAAGAGTGCCGTCAACGCCACAGCCCTTAGACCCTAGATGTAGATCTTCGCGACTATATCGCGATAAGACTTGGATCGGCGTCGACCTTGTGGCACCGCCCGTGTGTTGCAAGGGGTCTTGTGGCGGTGCCGACTTCTGGTGCCATCAGCAACCTCGCCGACTGTGCCTCAGCAATCTGTAAGGCCCTTGGTAAGACTCACACAGACGTGCAAATGTGCTCCTATCCGCGGCCATATACCCTTCCTACTCAAGGTCGGCCAGTAATGTTTCACCACAGAATGACCCCCGCTCGCTCGCCACCCTGCCGCCTGGAGTTGTGGGGAAGCGATAGCGGGCCTGACTGCTTCAAAGGATCCGATGTTCGAGGAGCACGCTGATGCCTAGTAGCCTTTTTGCGTATAAATTCTCCAATAGTTACTGCTACTCCTCACTATCTCACCCATCTGGTCGAGTTTCAGCCCTTCTTGCCCGCTTCTTGCGCCCTTTTCTCGCACTAGACAGAGTACCTTGTTTGGCGTGCTTCTATAAGAACCAACTTTTCTACTTCAATCACTTCCTCTCAGCACCGCTGCAATGACTGTCGACGTCTCCAGCGGTGGCGGGTCCTCGACCGCCCTCAATGGCGACAATGCCACCAATGCCACGGCTACCAATTCTTTCGCTCCAGAAGGATCCCTTACTTCTTCAAAGTCTATTTACGCCGGTTCCAAAGACAAAGACAAAAAGATCACGTGGCTAGACCACGAGCCAGAGGACGTCGTTGAGGCTGCCGAGAACGAAGAGACTGCGCAACATGCCCTCATCACCCGGCTGCAAAAGGCCGAAGATTCCCGCAAGAAGTATGAGCTCCACTCCATCATCATTCAGTCTCCCCATCTCAAATCGGCACTTGGCGAGATCCTAAAGGACTACCCAGGAGTCTGTTGCGAGCTCAAGAGATTGGTGTTTGAGGCGCCTTTCCAGCCGTTTGTGCATCGCTGGAACGAATTCCAGGAGTACAGGGCCAGAGACGACATCGATGACATCACTAAGGAGCATCTTAGCTTGCTCAACGACGTGCTCAAAGAGGAGCTGAAGGATATTATCAAAGCCTTTGCTGATTACGTCGCACACGGTGTGGTCACCTACGAATATATCTGGACCATCTTCCAGCCAGGGCAGCTCATGTATTCCGAGGTTCACCATGGCTCGCCTAGCGCTTTCAGATTCCGAAGCGGCAAGAACGTTAAGCTGCAATGCGGACCTGCCTACCAACTGACCATGGAAGCCGTTGACTGGAACGGCAACTATTTTGGTCGCCACCTCGAACGCATTCATATCATGGAGTTTCTTGGAATCGTGAAAATCGTCAAGCTCCCAGCATATCCTCTAGCATCTCATCCGGCCAGAGCCAAGATCGAGGATTTCCTCGTCAAACGAGGACAGAGATTCGAGGAGCTTGCCGGATGCCATTACAAGGAGTACAAGGGATTTGCTGTAACCTGGGATCGAGAAGGCAAAGAAGTTCTTACCAACGTTCAAGGTCGTATCGTCGTCGATTCTGATACTTTCCGACGCTTCGCTCCTACCTACGTCCCGGGAATCGAGCCGCTCGCTGCAAAAGAAGGAGCACCTGAGCCAGAGGCTGACTTGGGCACCACAGAGGTCGAGGAAGAGTCCTACATCTTTGGCAAACAGCAGGAGGCCAAGCGTCTCCGCCTGACAAGGGAGCTTCAACTTATTTGCTTGCCCCGCGTCCGAGGCTACTCTCTCAAGAAGAAGATGTGGCTCCTCTTTTACCTCGATTCTATCCACGAGATCAACTTCAACAACAATGCGTTCGAGTCTCTTGTTCTTCCCGAGGATCAGAAAGAGCTCATTCTGTCCTTTGCCGAGTCACAAGCTATGAACCGGTCCTCATTTGACGACGTCATCTCTGGCAAGGGCCGGGGGCACATTACTCTCCTCAGTGGCCCTCCTGGAGTTGGAAAGACTTTAACCGCTGAGTCTGTCTCCGAACACATGCATTCTCCGCTGTACATGATGTCAGCTGGTGACCTGGGCATTAACCCCGACCAAGTGGAAGCCAAACTCAATAATATCCTCGAAATGATGTCCAAGTGGAATGCCGTGCTTCTCCTTGATGAGTGCGACGTCTTCCTTGAGAAGCGTTCATCTCACGATCTCGAGCGCAACAAGCTCGTCTCCATTTTTCTTCGCGTGTTGGAATACTACGAAGGCATCCTGTTCTTGACGACCAACCGCATCGACAACATCGACCCTGCTTTCCAATCTCGTATTCATGTGAGCATGGCCTATCCGAATTTGACATCGGAGTCGAGGCGCCATATCTGGGCCAGCTTCTTGGCGAGCTTGGAGCGGCCGAAGAACTTCTCGGAGCAAGATCTGGATGAATTGGCCAAGGTCCAGTTGAACGGTCGCCAGATCAAGAATATGCTCAAGAGTGCTACGTTGCTGAGTGCAAGGAAGAAAGTCCCGTTGGAGAGGAAGTGGGTGGATATGGTTCTTGCAATTGAGAGACGACGTCCAGGGGTTGGAGATGACTTCTAAGGTGAAGTGTACAGCCACATTTACAAGTATACTGTGACGAAACTTTCTTATTAAACTCTCTGATGCAAGATTGTGCAATACTTGGTGCTGAAGTCACGGTACACTGAGGCGTTTCAGCAGAGCCTCTTTGAGGTGAGAGTAACGAATCGCGAGATAATTCAGTTCAAGTAACGTCCATCCAACCGTAACGGAACAACCGCCGTAGCGGGAAAAAAAAGAATACTTCGTCTCGAATGGTTAATTTCGTCGGCGCGCCTCGTTCACTTCATGAAGTCGTTATTGTATAGCTCAATTTGGGCATTTCTTTGTCCTTACCTGCCTTCCTGTCTAAAAATTACTTTGATGCTGATGCTGTCCCGCCAAAGTTACGACGGTTCGTCTGCAAAGCCTAAATAAGTGCGACTCTCTACAGAGTCACCATGACGCATATACTTCTAAGAAAAGTCATCGAGCGCTTGCGCATGCATCCAAGATCCGGACAATATCGCAAAAGAGTAATAATATTTAGCCGCATGGCTGCGAGTGGTGATTGTTTTGTAGTGGACCGAATCCCTGTCGGTACTTCCAAGGAGCGACGTCCAATCAGAATGATCTGTTTTCTTTGCCGCGATGGCCGTGCGCGCCTGTTTGCTACACGGTAACGTTACGTTAACTTTGATGAGGTAATAGTCAGCTGCGTAAGTTAACGTTAACCTGAGTCCACGTCGACGCTGCAGCGTTCAGCCGCAGCCGCCTTCTCAGCCTCGTAGCACCAAGATGAACGGCAAGATCTTCCACACCTACGTAGCGACCTCGCTGCCTCGCGAGCTTGTGTCAAACCCTCTACAGAACCACATCCGCCGCGGATCCAACAGCGCGTCGCACTATGGACGGCCTTTCGGGAGCGGCAAGCGTAATAGCTGTCGTCAACATATCCGCCAAAGTTGCGTCTCTATGCTACCAGTATTCGGTCGAGGTCAAGCACGCGAAAGGTGATATCGAACGCCTGCACCGAAAGGTCAACGACACCAAGAATGTACTTGAGAAGCTTCAACAGCTCGAGCAGAACAGCCCACAGCTCTCTACTACACACAACATGGTGGACTCACTGAAACAATGCCATGAACAACTACAAGGGCTCAAGGACCGACTCGAGCCTGGCCGAGGCCGCAAAGCAATGCAACAGTTTGGCATCCGAGCCCTGAAATGGCCCTTCACAAGCAAGGAGGTGGAAAAGACAGTACAGAATATAGAGAGCTATCAGACCACTTTTAGTCTTGCGCTTCAAACAGATCAGACGTAAGTAACTTGCGTATAAGGAGATTGGCATAAGCTAACGAAGGACAAAGAGGGTTTGTTCTCCGCATTGACCGGAAGACTGATCGACTGTTATTGCCTATTGCTGAAGGCGCTTCCTTCAACTCGCACACCGAAGAACATAACGCGCGATGCCTACCGAATACCCGCACCGAGCTTCTAAGAACCATCATAGAATGGGCAAACAATAAGGATGGTAAAACCATATTCTGGTTGTGCGGTATGGCTGGCACAGGAAAGTCAACAATCGCGCGGACTGCTTCCCAGAGCTTTGCTGAAGCCGGTCAGCTGGGAGCGAGCTTTTTCTTCAAAAAGGGCGAGGGCGAGCGCGGTAACGCCTCCCGATTCTTCAGCACCGTCGCTACCGACCTAGTTGCCCGCGAGCCGGGCATGTTCCCTGGCACAAGGAAAGCACTGGACGAAGACCCGGCCTTGTCACAGAGAGCATTAAAGGATCAATTCGAGAAACTGATATTCCACCCGCTCTCGGGAGTGTCACAAACGCACTCGACTATTCCTGCATGGGTCATCGTCGTTGACGCATTGGACGAATGCGAGAGGGAAGAAGACGTACGCGCCATACTCCAGCTTCTTACTCGGGCCAAGGATATGCAGCCAGTATCGCTGCGAGTCTTGGTAACGAGTAGGCCAGAGCTGCACATTCGTCTTGGCTTCAAGCAGATGCCGAATGGAACATACCAAGACCTTGTCCTTCATAAAGTCGCAAAGAACACTATCGAGAACGATATACGTCTGTTCTATAAGCATGAGCTTGGTATAATACGCCGGGAGCGCGAACTGTCTCTAGACTGGCCGACAACAGACCAAATACAGGCTCTAGTCGAGCTAGCCGTGCCGCTATTCATCTTTGCTGCCACCGTGTGCCGATATATAGGCACAAAAAGTGGTGACCCTGAAGGATATCTAAGGAAGGTGCTCGGGTATCAGAAGTCTACTTTTTCACAGCTCGACCGAACGTACCTTCCAATTCTAGAGCAGTTGCTTGCCGAGCAGGAAGAAGACGAAAAGGAAGCGTGGCTCCAGGCGTTTTGGAAACTCGTAGGCAGCATTGTTGTTCTAGAGAGCCCGCTTTCTGTTGCCTCGCTTTCACGCCTCCTGCAAGTTCCGCAGAAAGAGATAGCATGTCGACTAGATGCTTTACACTCTGTCCTCAATGTTCCTGATAATCAATACACCCCTATCAGGCTGCTCCACTTATCTTTCCGCGACTTTCTTATTGATCGGCATAGACAGGGCAAGAGCCAATTCTGGGTAGATGCAAGAGGTATACACAAGAGTCTCGCGTCTTACTGTCTAGAGCTCATGTCCGGGCTAGATGGCCTATACCAGAACATGTGCAACTTGGCAGCACCTGGAACTACAAGGAGTGAGATCGACGAAGGCACAATCACCAGCCATCTATCACCGGAGCTACAGTATGCATGTCGTTACTGGGTTAGTCATCTTGAGCAAAGTCAGCAAAAGATAGCTAATGGAGATACAACACACCACTTCCTCCAAAAGCATTTCCTACATTGGTTTGAAGCTATGAGCCTTATGAGAGAGTCAAGCAGATACGTTCACTTACTTACAACGCTTCAGGCTCTTACAATCGTAAGATTTCTGCCGAAGAGAGTATTTTGCGCCTATGCTAATGAGTAATGTAGCCATCAGCAGACGCTATTTCTGTTTTTCTCTTAGACGCCAAGCGATTCGTATTACGGTTCCAACCTATAGTAGCAGATGCTCCATTGCAGCTTTATTCCTCCGCACTTACGTTCTCGCCAGAAAGGAGCTTGATACGTCAAGCTTTCGAGAAGCAAGGGTCTCAGGATGTTAAGATGGTGTCAAAGAGGGAGAAAGATTGGGATGCATGTCGCAGCACGCTCGAGGGCCACAGCAGGCTCGTCAGCGCGGTGGCCTTCTCGCCAGACGGGAAGCTGGTCGCGTCCGCGTCG